>PVJL010003693.1:0-150022 GCA_004026885.1 Lyroderma lyra | reverse complement strand
GGAGGGAGGGAGGGAGGGGGAGGGAGGGAGGAGATGGCAGTAACTACATCTCTGTCAACAATTACTTTGAATGGAAATGCATTCAGCGCTCCAAACCAAAGGTGCTTGGATGGATGAGTGAGGCCACCTTGCGCTGGTGCCTGTCACCCCACTACTCACCAGGGAGGCCTAAGCACGTTGTGGGCTCACATCCTGCCTCAGCTGCTCTCTGTGGGAAGGGGCAGCGCAGCCTTACCTGCTGCCGGGGCCTCTCCTGCCGTCCCCTAAGGGCTGAGGCCACAGGCCTACAGTGGGCGGGAGCGGGGCGGGGGCGGGCCCTCAGGGGAGTGGGCGTGTTTCCTGAGGCCCCGCCCAGCACCCACGGGGAGGCGGGCGCTGCTCTCCTGTCCGCACCGAGGATGGAGCAATGAGACGTGGTCGCTCGTTGTAGTCCATTCACTTCCAGAGTCAGCTCCTGCCCTCCTTGCTCTGAGGGCTCCTTCCCGGCAGAGGCCACCGGAGGAGGGCCAGAGCGGGCTGCCCAGGGCCTGTGAGGGGCTGGTGGGGAGGAGGCCCGGGGGTCTGTGGGCCGCGCAGGGACGTCACACACTGAACAGCAGAGAGGAGCCGGTGTGAGGTCTGGGCTGGGAAGACAGGAGCCGCGTGAGTGGGCAGCTGGGGCCCGAGCTGGACGGGGGGCCCTCGGGGCTGCAGAGTCCTCCTGGCTGGAGACAGCAGGGGACCTGGTCGGGTGGGGGCCAGGGGCTGGGGACACTCGGAGAGTAACCCCTACAGGCCCACTGGTTGTTTGCACGCAGAGGTGGGGGCAGCAACAGGATGGCCTGGGCGGCCAAGCAGGTGCCTGGCAGGGCTGCCTCTCGCCAAGGCCACCGTGGTCCCTGGAGGACCAGCTGGGGGTGAGGTGGGAGGTGGGGGCAAAGCTGCCTGCATGTGTGGGGTTCAGGGGCCCGTTTGGCAGTGAGGAGTCCTGGACGTGCCCGGCAGGGATGGCCTACGCTGAGCCCAAGCCCCGGGTGCCGGAGCAAACACATGGCTTTCCCCGAGCACAGCCCTGATGGAGGCCAGCACCCACACCTGCGGTGTGTGGGGCAGACAAGGGCATAGCAACCTGGTGACAGGAAGGGCAGAGGGTGTGAGAGAGGAACTGCATGCTCAGGAGACAGAGGTCATGTCTGGTGCAGGCGGTGCAGCAGGGATCCGGTCAGAAGGGCCGGCCCCAGTGCGGGGCCCCGCAGGGTGTAACTGGGCTAGGCAGCCCGGGCCGGACAGAGCCCCCCACGTCCCCCCAGCCTCAGGGGATGTGGCCAGGCCCCGGACAGGGACCAGCACAGAGGGACACCAGGCAGTGGGAGCCTGCCCCCAGGCCATCCCAGTTACCATCTGTCTGTCCACCCATCTGTGCGAGGCCCGTGGCTGGTGCTCCTGCTCCTGCACTCGTTTTAGGTGAGACGAGCGGCCTGGGCAAGCTGACCGATAAGAACCGCAAACAGAGGAAAGCGGACGGGGAGGGAACGGAGGGAAGGCAGCACGTGGGCCTCCGCACGCTGACCACAGGACCCAGCGCAAACAACCGTATCTGAGGCGTGCGGCCGCGAGCCGGGCAGTTTTCAGGGTCCAGGAGGAAGGCCGGCAAACCCGCGTGCCTGGCGCAGGAGCACCGCTGGGGGCAGGGTTGGCTCCTCAGTGTCGGACTCTGGGAGGTCACAGTCACCTGCGTCCCAGTGGCAGGCCCGGACCCCAGTCCCAGGGTGCCCGAGTCCCTGTCTTGCCCCACTGCCACCGCACATCATGCATCCTGGGGAGATTGTCACTCGTCCACCCACCTTAGCGACCTGGGCCCCTGGGCTCTCCGTGGATGTTGGGAGCAGGATGTGAACAAATGAAATGGGTGGTGACCGAGATGGCTGGACACCGTGTGTAACACAGCAGTGAGGGGGCTGCTGGTGTTGTGGGGGGGCTCTGGAGGCTCTGGTGGGGGGCCAGGTGCCTGACCTAGAACGGGCCAGTGAGCAGACTGGAGGCTCCAGAGTGTGACGCGGGGCCACTTCACAGGTGGTGCCACAGGACGGGTGGGAGGGTCACGTGTGGCCACCAGGTTTTCAGGCAGAGCATCTAGAAGGGCACAGCAGGTGTGGGTCAGCTCAGTTCGAGGCTTGGAGGGGCTGTGTGGGCAAGTGGGAGTGGGGAGTCGAGCCGCAGCCCAGGGCCCAGTGTCTAAGGCCCTTGGGGGGAGGAGTGTGACCGGTGCTGGCTCTGTCCCCCAGTGTCACCCAGGCCCACAGGCGGCACATCTCCCTCACACCCCCCAGGAGCCCTGCCCTCTGTTGTTGGGGTAGATCTCTCAAGCGACGCCCTCTCCAAGGCAGCACCTACGTCTCCATTTACCTACAGTCCCAACTGCTCTCCAAGGGGACCGAAATACGCTGCGTTTTCAAGGCCCATTTGTTTTAGCGAAGGGCGACGGCCACCAAACCCCTCCTTCCCCCGCTGCTGTCCCAGGTCCTCAGAAGTACCATCTGGCTCTCACGGGCTCTGCGCTCGCTCCGGAACAAAAGCACAGTAAACTCCCTTCCCCGAGAGTGTCCTTCAGCAGGGGCTTGGCAGGTCCCGTGGGGCTCACCCTCTCTTCTTCTACTCAATAGATCCAAGACGTGTTCTCTTAGAACAATTACTAACCACCTCTGCTATCCGAAGCACTCATACAAATTGATTATAAAGCAAAACACCAAGGCCCGAGGGTAAATGGGCCAGGAACACACCCAAGTCATGCAGGTATGCACACGCACACGTGAACACGCACCCGTGCACGTGGGGTAACGGGCCACCGGGTGGGGCTCCTGCCGGCGCCTGCCCTGCGCAGTACAGCACTGAGGCCGGCGTCCTCTCTGAAACGCCTTCAGAAGTTGGGCCCTGAGGCTGTGTGCTGGTAAGGCCTGGGGCTGGGGGCTGCCGAGGCCCTTCCCCGCGAGGAAGCTCCGTGATGGGGACAAGTGGGGCACGTTCCGAGTCAGAGGGAGTGACGCTCCGCAGCGTCCGGCGCGTCCCCGCAGCATGGTGGGCACGGAACCTGCTTGGAGGAGATTCCCAGGAGACAGACGGAGCCCAGGCCCCGGCCCTGAGCAGGGCTGACCCGGTGAGGGGACCGCCAAGGACGCCCCCTGACATTCATGCGTGGAAGCCCCAACTCCCGGTGTGACTGCATGTGGAGACAGGCCCTTCGGGAAGTGAAGCTCAATGAGGTTCAGGTACCAGTGTGCTCATGAGGGGAGACCCCAGTGACACCAGGCTCTCTCCGAGGAAGGCCACGTGAGGCACGGAAGAGGCGGTAGCCCGTCCCAGGCAGGGAGAGCCCTCTCCCGAGCCCACCCTGATGTGACCTTGATCTTGACTTTGAGCCTCCAGGACTGCGGTGACGCATTCTGCTGTTCGGGCCCTGCAGCCCGCAGTCTCATTACGGCAGCCCTTTGGGCTCAGATGCCACTCCGCACACCCCCACTTTCAGCAAAGACACCCCCGCCCCGCCAGTGCGCCCCAGAGAACATCCCGGTTAATGACAACGGCAGGTCAGGCCCCACACGTGCATTAAACGCAGACCCGTCGGTGGCTGTGCCGTCATCCCGGCGTAAAGGAGTCGGCAACGCAGTCAACAGCAACTGTTTATTCGGAAGTCTACAAACGGGGGCGTTAGAAAGATTCACAAAATCTCCAGTTGAGACCATATTTCCGGGTTATCGATTTCAAATATATTTCACTGTGCTGAACAATATATTCTAGTGCTGTCTAAAACACAGCCAAATTATCTCTTTATTCATTTATACACATTCTATAATTTTCGAAAACCAAGATTAAGATAAAAAATATTAACAAAACTACCCAATTACGATGACTACTGCCCCTTATGCTGAAATGGTTTCTGTGGTGTATCTTCTTACCGTATTTAATTCTGTACACCATATTGATTTATAAAGCACTCAGGGAGCCTCATTTTACATTTCTCATAAATTCAAACAGCAACGCCTTGTCAAAAGATGAGTTCCCTTGGCAATGCAGAAGCTTAGGTTTGTTAAAAGCACTCACTAAGAATCATCTTTAAATTTCTAGACCGTAAAAACAAAGCACAGGGCACCTGCAGCTTCAAACATTACTCTGAAACCACCTGAGTATGCGGAAATATAAATGAAGCTGTCCAATTAGACACCAGTCATTTTCGGTCTTTTGTTTTTATTCCTGCCCTGTTTAATGACGTGTGTGCTGTGCATGTTGCTTCTCTGGGCCCAGCCAGCATCCGCCCTCACAAAGCGGCTTTCTGTCCCTGGTCCTTAGAGAGGTGGGGGTACCACATCTCTGCGCCCCCAGCTGTTGGAACTGAAGATTCCAAGAAAGTAAAGCAAGGACATGCAGGGATGCGCCCAAAGGAGGGCAGAAGTAACAGAAACGAAACGACAGTAAAGCTTCTACGACATCAAAAGAAATGTTAAGTCAGCAATGTATCTATACCATGTGAAAAGGCAGCAGGAAAATCTGCAAAACTGGCTGGTTTTCCCCCATCTGCCAGGTGGCCACCGGTTCACTAAAGAGGAATTTCTCCGGGAAATGCGCATTACGACCTCGGTATTAAGAGCCATAGCGATCCTGCAGAGAGAGAGCCCAGATGAAGGTCACTCAGCATCAGAGCCTCATTCCTACACATGCCACGCGCTCCGCGTCCTGACCCAAGGCAGCACCAGCACCGCAGCCAGAGGCTGCCACCCCGTCACAGCACGTCCGCACTGGGGGTGGCCCGGCCTGTGGAAGCCGACCTGCCCGACGTCCTGCGCCCTCTGCGGCCGCCCCCCTGGGCATGGGAAGGGCTGCGAGGCAGCGAGCACAGGCCAAGTGGCGGGCGCTCTGGGAGGCAGGGGACACGTCTGGAGTCAGAGCCCTGACATTCTGCCTCCGCTGAGTGCTCTCGCAGAAGCCACGTGCCCTCACTGCACCTCCATTTCCTCACCTACGACACGGGGATATAAAGAGGAGGTAAACTGTTCTATAAAACGGGGGTGATCATCTATAAACAGGGAACATCACCTTGTTGGGAGGACTGATGTGGGCTCAGTCCTCGGGGACAGGAAGGAGCTCTGTCATTCCAACCAAAGGTTATGTCATCAGCAGCACTGACACAGTGGGGGCCTTGGGGCTTCGGGGCTGCTCCACAGAGCGGCACCCCCACCCTCTCCCCAACCCAGGGACCCTAAAGGCAGCAGGGTGCACATGATGAGGTCCTGCTCCCTGTGGCCACGTTTTACAATCACAACAGCATCCTTTTTAAATGACCCGATATAAACAAGAAGGCTCACGAGATAAGCCTTTCCTGTGATCAGACACAGCCTTAAATTGTTACACGCAAGGGTGGTCCATCCTTGAGTTATTTAAAAGCTTGGAATATAATCTAAATGCCCAACAGGAGAATTGTTAAATAAATTGTATGTTTTTTCACTCAATAGAATGTGATTTGTGACAGTTTGTAATTACATGGAAATGTTCATAACAAAATACCACGGAGAAAATACGGGATATGAAACCACATATACAGTGTAATCTTATATGCACAGATACCTTCTTAAAGGTAAAAAGAGCACACAGAAATCGAGAACTAAAATAAAATATACCAAAATATTAACAGATGTTTCTCCCGGTGAGGGGAGGTCACGTGTCATTTTTATTCTTCACATGTCTCTGTTCTGATAATAGAAAAGAGTGCATAAGGTCATGACAATTCCTGTAACAGTTCCTCTAGAGCCAGAAATTAGAAAATTTAAGCAAATACAAAATTACGATTTCTGGTTTTTATGATGTCCTGGGTTATACTGTAGCAAACATATAAACCAGTAATATAAAATCTAATTTCCTAGCCATTAAAGCATGGTCCAAATCTCATTTTCAAAACTATGAACCCACCATCACACCCAGATCATGTCATCCCAGTGTCACCGACCTGAATCGAAGTCATGACTCCGTTAGCGAAGACAGACAGCTTCCCAGCCACGGACCGCACCCCCTGCTTGAACTGGGCCATGTCGGGAGCAGTGGGCAGCACGCTCGTGAGGGTGTAGTTTCCTGCACACAGAGCAGACGCTGGCTCGTCCCCTGCCACCAGGAAGCACAACTGCTGCCCAGGGCACACAGGTCCCCTCCCCTCCTGTTTCCCACAAGTAGCAGGTGTGGTTAAGGACGAGGGGCCCTGCAGGGGGTCAGGACTCGGGTTGCAGCACCAGCCCCCCCATCCAGCACTTGCAGCAAGCTGCACGACACCACATGAGAGGAGATGTGGGTGCGCTACTGGCACTGCCGCCTTCCAAGCTGTGTGCCTCTGGGGAGGGTGCTCACCCGCTCAGGGCCTCTAGCTCCTCCAGGTGCTTACCACAAGGCCCGACAGGTAAGTCCTCAGGAAATAGCAGGTGGACACACATCTGTGGCTTTGTGTGCTCGGCATCCCTTCCCCCATCTTTCAGTGAAACCCTCCTCCCTTCCTCTGGGGCAGACTCTCCCCAGACCCCATCCAAAGAGATGGGCACAGGACCCGAGCCAGACCAATCAGAGCCTCCCCCGGCATTCACAAGCCCTGAAGTGGGAGGTGCCCTTCGCCTGCTGTGGGGTTACTGGTGGGCAGGGCACTGTGACTACAGCTGTGACTGTGGCTGTCCCCCTCCCACTCGCTGCTCACTGCTCGAGGAGGGACAGAGGAACCCTGCACCGGAGAACAAGGTTCACCCAGGGAGGGGAGCCAATGGGTGAGCCCGGGGGCTGTCTGAGCAGAGCCCGGGCCCAGCTCCCCGCCAGTCGTCCTGGCTGCAGAGGCCGACCCTCCGCCTTCTTCGCCGAGGCCCGTGTCGGCTGCGGTCCTGCACTTGGGGTTTGGTGGCCCCAACATAAACTATAGTGACATCGACACAGGTGAAGTGCGTCAGTGTCTTCCCCACGAATCTGACAACCAGGGTTCATGGTGAACCTGTCACACCATTGTAGTGAGATGCTGAAGGGGCTCGGGGACTGTGAACGAACCCAAACCCTGCAGGTCCCCTGGGAGCCACATCCAGCGACCCCCGCAGGTCCACACATGACCCGTCTACACCCCCGCCCCTTTCCAGAACAAAGCAGGGTGGACGTGTGGAGCCTTCAGCACCCCCAGCGCCGTCCCCAGGCCCAGCCTGCGGAGGGGCTGTGGGTGTGCGTCCCTCCCCTCTCTGCCTCCAGCGACTGTGTAAATTGTGTAGGCCTTTGCCGCCACAGGGCAGAAGCCCAGCCCCTGACGGGCTCCAGGTCCAAATCCCAACACGGCCACTCCCCAGCAGTGCTGTCAGCCTGTAAAACAGTCTTTACGGCGAAGGGGCCAGTGTGGAGGGCCCAGATCACAGCTGCTCCACTACGCAGCGGGGTCCACAGTGACTGCTGCGTAGGCAGAGGCTGGGGGTGGGGGGGACCTCAGGAGAAGCGCCTCCACTTACGAGTTTTCAACTCGAGAAATGTTTGAAGAGGACCACACAGCTAAGGAAGGACTGGAGCCCTTCTGACATCCAGTCCTCCCTCAGAACCTGCCCTGGGCCCGGGCAGAGCAGCTTTGGGACTAGGATCCCTCACTAACTACATTTAGTCCCCAGGTGTCCTAAGATGGCTACTAGTCCCCGGTGTCATTCCCCTCCTCTGTACAGAACTCCCGAATTCTAAGCCTTACAGAGTTCGTCAGTAGGATGCAGGCAGAAGTGCCTTATAGGACCAGACATGCCCTTTGCTTCGCTCTTCCTCCTTCCTGCTAGCTGGAATGCAGATGTGAGGGCTGGAGCTGGCACAGCCATGTTGGGCATCAGGTGAAGTAGAGAATGGAGACCATGAACAGCAGGTGAAAGGGAGCTGGGTCTGGCAAAGCCTCCTTCCTCCCCTGATATCTGGGTGCTATGTCTCCTCTGAGGGCTGCCCACGGCAGCAGGCTGGAAGGGACAGTGACAGTAGTCAAAGGCAGCCCAGTGCTCTAGGAAATGACAGTGCAAGTCACTTCCTCAGGAGGAGGTTCCCTGACCTGTGGACTAGGTTGGGTCCCCCATTTTCTCACTATCTGTTCCCAGGACACCCTCAGTGGCTCCGGTGCTAAGGACACTGGTATGATCTGGCCAGCTGGGGTGAAGAGTGAGGTCTCTGGGCAGCCTAGCACCCCAGGGTGTCCACCTGCAGTCATGGGACCCACACAGGCCAAGAATTCATGCATCTCTGTTCTCTGAAAGGGGACAGGACAGTAGACATCGAGGCCACAATTTTCTTGCAACAATTGAAAAGGCTGCTCTCATTCACTCTACAATAGGCTTTTTTAGCAAACAATATTTCAAAGGGAAACTTCCAGCAATGTGAATTACAAAAGCAGACATTGCCGGGGTGATTTTCTACACTTAGATTCTGGACCGACGTGTCCCCTGTGCCTGGGCTCCTGCATGGTGACCCAGTGTCCCCGAAAGGGCTGAGCCCCCTTCCACAGGGCTGCTCACAGAAGGAAGCTGCCCCGATGCTAGGCCAGGGCCCTGCAAGGTGGGGATGAGAACGGCAGCCCACCAGCCCCCTCCTCCCCCACATACTCAGCGCTGGACACGCCCGTCAGAAAGCGGCCTGACCTAGACGCGCCCTCCTGCTCCGGTCGGGGCGAATCCCGCCCAGAAAGCACCAGGCAGCTGCCTGTGCTCAGCACCCCTCAGTACCCCTCAGCATCCCAACGAGTGGTCCCCACTAGCATGCTTGCCTGGTCGTGTCCACCCCCCCCCTCCCCCGAGGGCCACGGGGGCCTTCTAACAGTGCCCAGACCCCAACGCAGAGCCCAGGTGCTCAGGCTGGTCCTCCGAGCCGCTCCATGAGGCCGTTTCTCCCTGGGAACAGCTGCTCTCTGGGGCCGCGGGGCCCACGCCCGCCCGCTCCTCCGGGGGTGGAACCACGGCCTGAGGCCTGGCTCTGGAGGTCCGCCCTCCCCTCGGGCTCTGCTGCTGCTGAGCAGGCTCCTGGCCTCTGAGGGCACTGTCCCTTTCATGTTAGCCATGGGTGACACAGGGACACACAGCACTTCCCTTACTCCTGTGGCTTGGCTGCGGCCCGGGTGTGGCTGGAACACGGCTTTCCTAGGGCTCAGGGGCAGTGGCAGAGTGCAGGGTGGCACGGCTCGGACATCAGGGGGCCCGCTGTCTCAGCCTCCCGCCCTGGGGCTCCCAGATACCCCCGACTGGCGTCCGGACCCTGAAGAGGGATGGGGGAGGCAAGAAACTTCTCTTGACCTCCTGTTTCCACAGCCGCATGCTTGCCTTGCCTGGAGGACTGAGGCTGGTGGGGTCACCTCTTTTCTCTGCTCTGCCCGCCCCTGGGGCCTGGGAGGGGCCTGGGAGGCGCTGCCAGGTGCCCGACACTGAGGTGGCTCCTCAGTTAAGCCTCAGTCCATCCTTGTGAGGGGGGTGTTATTCACCGGTTTCACAGATGTGACTGAAGCCAAAAGTGACATGAAACGGTCAGGGTGTCACAGTGAGGGCACGGCCAGCATCACACCGGAGCCCGGGGCTGTGATGGCACGCAGCATCAGACGCCACGTGCACACTATGCGAGGACGCTCATGTGACAGCGTTTCCGGGAGACGACTTGTGGGGCGACGTGGGGGATGGCGCTTGCACTCCTGGCCTGGTCTCCGCCCACAGGAAGCCTGGAGCAGGAACGGCCCTGCCCGACTCACAGAGGACCGCCAGCATCAAATGACGGATGCTAAAAACCTTGGGAAAGCTCGGAGTCCTCTCCAGAGCAAACCTGTTCTTGCCACAGACACAGCGCAGACCACTCTGGTCGCTGCCCGCCCCCGTTACCTGCCGGCTGCTTCCTCTGCTCCTCGAACAGATCGGCGGAGCTGATGGAGGAGCGTGCTGACAGCCTCTCCAGCCGGGCCCGGGTCTCGTACTAGACAGGAGCAGGAAACGGAAACATTAGGCCCCAAGTACCGTGAGCAACTCGGCAGAAAGAGCCACCGGGGAGCTGTCCTCTGAACGCGTTTGTCCCTAGGCCCTCTGTGTCCAATGGCTGCTGAACGCCGTTACCACAGCTGGGCCCGGGGACAGCATGATGTGCACGTTCTGCAGATCACCAGCAGACAGACCAATGCCATGGTCAGTGAGGGTCTGGGCGAGGGGTCAGCCAGCGTGCGGGGAGAGGACGCATCTCCACTGCGGGAGGGTTCTCGCCCGGCGGCTGGGAGAGGTGGCTCCAAGGAGCTCTCTTCAGTACCCACCAGCATCATGTTACTTTGTAACTGAACTTGAATGCTGTCAACTTTAAAACCAGCTAGGTTTTAGGGGTGCGGGGAAAGCCTAATGGCAGCTCTAAACACTCTCGGAAGCAGAACCCAGAAGTTCTACTGCTACAGAATGCAATCTGTACACTTCAGGAAACAATCCCCTGGACACGCACAACCCCACGAGCCCTGTGCAAGTGTCCCAGTGCTTCAGAATTAGGAGGAAACCTTAAAGCGCCCCCTCTCCATCTGAGACTAACTGCTTAGAAAGATTCCGCTGAGACAAGCTCATTAACCTTTACGAGAAAAAGCACAACCACCTGAAAATAAATGGATCCACTCAACCAAAACACATCTCTAAACTTTAACTGTGGTTGTATAAATTACAGCTGTGTGGAAAACTGCCTGAAATTTGTTCAAAAGATGTTGAATGGATGGCTACTGACAACACTGGGAAAGGAATAAGAGAAATACGAGGCGCAGGCCCTACTGAGCAATCACGCCTCTAGCTGGGGCAGCAAAGTGGGGTGATTAGTTGGAAAGACCTGGGTTCGAGTCCTGCCTCCAGCTCTCTGGGCCTGAGTCCATCTCACTCAGCATCCACCACCTGCGCCCACAACCCCAACACAGACGCTCTCCAGACACTCACGTCAGCTTGGGCTTGTCTTCCAAAGTACATATCTGATGAAATGGCTTTCACGTTGCCAAACTTCTTCTGGGCCTCATCTGTATTTCCAACTGGCTCACAGTCTGGCTTGCGGCGAGTAGTAGGTCTATAATTAGAAGAGCCAGAATACGAGTGACATCAGCAAGATGGCAGAACAGGAACCTTCTGCCTTCACCCGCTATAGAGCACTGATTCTGACGATCAACCCCAAGACGGGATGCCTCAGTGGCGGTCCGGGGGTCCCAGCAGAGGCTCTAGCACCCTCCTGGAGCAAGGACCCAAGAGTGGGTACAGGGAAGAACGTGAGAGAAAGTTTCCAGCCGCACAAGTCAGTGCTGAGAGAGCCACTTGGACGGTGATTCCTCCTGTGGGCGAAGGGGAGAAGCTGGTGAGTGCTGAGTGGGTGCCTGCCTTCCCCAGCTGTGTGGGACATCGCCAAGGTGCCCCCCTCCTCCCCCCACCCCCGATGCTGAGTGATCTGCGCGGCTCAGGGGCTGGGAGCGGCTGGAAGCACAGCAGCCAGGGCTTGGAACCCATCCAAGGCACACGGGTCTCACTGAGCCCTTTGCAGACACCATGAGGAGCCCCACTCACAGCTGCTGGGTATGCTTCGTCTGTGAGTCCCCAAGAGGCCCACAGCTACTGTGCAGTGCTGCGCGCCCCACTCACGCACCTTCCGCCCCACCGCCGGCTCCCTGCACATGCAGACTGTGGGTACGAGCCTCTGTGGGCAGCTCGTGGGCACCGAGAGAAAGCCCGTCCGTGTGGTGGGGCTGCGAGAACGCCCCCAGACTTGAGCACTTCAGGGCCCTGTCCCAGGGAAAGCTCCTGGTCTGGCTTTGTGGGAGTGAGAGAAGACACACCACCCTGAAAGTGAACGAGAAGTGTGGGGTGGGTGCACCCACAGAAAGGGTCTCAAAAGGCCGCAGAATCCCTGCAGGGCTGACTGCCCACCAGTCATTAATTCTGGAGGAAGTGACTGCTTCTTCAAATGCAAACACAGGAACACAAACTCCAGGGGCCACAAAAAATCACGGAAATATGACACCACAAGGGCAACAGTCATTTCCTAGTAAATGACCCCAAAGAACTGTCTGACCAAGGTTTCAGAATACACGTCTGAAGGAAGCTCAGCAACCTCCAAGAACGCAGGTAGACAACGCCATGAGATTTGGAACATAACAACACATAAGCAGAAGGAGAAGGTCAACGGAGGGACAGAAGTCATATTAACAGTAACAGAAGAAACAGAAACTCTGGCGCCGAAGAATACAAGGAACGGGATGGAAAATGCAACGGGGAGCTTCTAAAGCAGACTTAAGCAGAAGGAAGAGCCCACGAATTTAAAAATAATTCATTTTAAATTATCTAGTCAGAGGAGGGAAAACAAGGAAGAACGAGAGAGAGTGAGGAAAAGCCCGGTGAATTATGCGCCACCATCAAGACTGTTTAGACGCTGCCGGAGGCCGAGGAGAGAGGAGGAAAGGGCCAGAAGCGCATTTACCGAAACTGGCTGAAAACTTCCCAAGGACGTCTAGGTACATGACGCTCCTAAGTCCCCAAGCAGATTCAATCCAAAGAGGTCTTTACCAAGACACACTAGAATAATACTGTCAAAAATCAAAGACAAAGAGAATTTTGAAAGCAGCAAGAGAAAAGAAACTCATCACTAACAAGGGAACTCGGGGATGCTATGAGATTTCTCAGCGGAAACCTTCCAGGCGAGGAGCTGTGGGATGGTGCGCTCAGAGTGCTGAAAGAAAAACACGCCAACCACCAGACTTGTCTCGTCAAGAAACGCTAAAGGGAGTTTTCGAGCTGGAATAAAAGGATGCTAAATCGTAACGTGAACACACACGGCAGTATAAAATTCACTGATAAAGGCATGCGTGTTTGTGCAGTCATATTCGGAATACTCTAATACTGGAATGGTGGTGTGTAAATAAACTCTAGTATAAAGGTTAAAAGGCCACAGTAGTAAAAGGAACCACAGCAAGAATAATTTGTTAGTGGCTAAATTTGTTAGCACATACACAAACAAAGCATGTAAACTGTGACACCAAACACATAAAATGTAGGTAGGGAGAGTGAAGGGTAGTTTTTGTATGTAATCTAAGTTAAGTTGTTATCAGCTTAAAATAGGCTGCTGTAACTACATAAGGTGTTTTGTGTAAGCCTTCTGGTAATCACAAAACAGAAACCTACTGTAGATGCACAACAGATAAGGAGAAAGAAGTCAAGTCACAAGGGAAGACAGGGAGAGAGGAGGAGCAGGGAACTACAAACAAGCAGAAAACGAAGAATGAGATGGCAACAGTAAATCCTTACCTATCAATAATCACTTTAAATCTAAATAATTAATTTAATTGGATTAAGTTTTCCAATCAAAGACAGAGTGGCTGAATGGATTTAAGACAAAAG
Organism: Lyroderma lyra; assembly: GCA_004026885.1. Classification (NCBI taxonomy): domain Eukaryota; kingdom Metazoa; phylum Chordata; class Mammalia; order Chiroptera; family Megadermatidae; genus Lyroderma; species Lyroderma lyra. The sequence goes on along the minus strand of PVJL010003693.1, from coordinate 136,655 downwards.
AAAAGAAAACAAGACACAACCATATGCTGCCTATGAGAGACTGAGTTTTAGACAAACAGAGGCTGAAAGTGCAGATATGGAAAAGATGCTCCATGCAAGAGGAAACCAAGAGAGCTGGGATAGCCACGCTCCTATCAGGCAAAACACACGTCAAGGCAAAACTGTAACAAGACCCAAAGATAATCACATAACGGTGACGGGGTCAATTCATCAGGAGTATAAAACAAGTGTAAATATGATGCACCTAACATATATTAAGCAAATATTAACAGATCTGAAGGAAGAAATAGTGCTACAATAATAGGAGACTTCAATACCCCACTTTCAACAATGGACAGATCACAGACAGAAAATCAATAAGGAAAACCGGACTGGAACTATAAGTCTTATACTGATGGTGGAAATGTGAACTAGTAGAGCCATTATGGAAATCAATATTAAGATTCCTCAAAAAATTAAAAATGTGACTACCACATGACCCAGTAATTCCACTTCTGGGTGTATCTCTAAGGAAACAAAATCATTATCTTGAAGAGCTCTCTGGACTCCCACGTTTACTGCGGCCTTATTCACAACAGCCAAGACACAGGAGCAACTGAAGGGGCAGTCAGTGGGTGAAAGGTAAAAGAGGGGTGTGTGTGTGTGTGTGTGTGTGTGTGTGTGTTATACAATGCAGTGCTATTCCATCATAGAACAGAAGGACATCGTGCCATTTGTGACAACACAGATGAAACTGGAAGACACTATGTTAAATGAAATAAGGCAGACCGAGAAAGACAAAATATGATCACATTTATAAGTGGAATCCAAAATTTAAAATAAAAAAGTCATAGAAACAAAGAGCAAAATAATGGTGGTTCCCAGGGGCTGGGAGGTGGGGGTAGATGTTGGTCAAAGGGTACAAGTTTTCATTAGTAAGATGAGTAAGTTCTGGGGATCTAACGTACAGCACGGTGACTACAGTCAATAATACTGTAGTGTATTCTTGAAATGTGCTAAGAGAGTAGATCTCAGTACAAAAAATAAAAACTAACAAACAAACAAAAAACCCCAAACAAAATAGGTTAAACTAATTTGAGGCAAGATGAATCTGTTTCTTATTTATCATATATACACATGCCATTTTACTTTTAAAAAGTCAACAGCAATAATTTTGTAAAAGGATTTCAGGTCACTTTTAAAAAGCCATAAAAAATGAATAAATATCCAAAGCACACAACATTTGAAGGAAATTTCCATTTTAAAAAAGCCCTGTTATTTCATTCTCAGTTCCACAGATCAATTAGTAAATACTGAGGACACATTATGTGGATGCAAAAATGAGCAGGATGGCCGTGTATTCCAGTCACCCGGCTACACTTGTCCCAACGTACTAGCAGCATGCCTTGTACTCTTGTTGAGAGTTGTTCCGTGCTTCGGACAGTAGATGGTGCAGTCCTGGAGACGGTGCTTTGACAGGTGAAGGGATAAACAAACTCACCAATAAAAAGGAATGAACCCAACAACACAAATGTGTGTCAAGTACACTGAGCAAAGTCAAAGGAGCCAGTCTAAACAGGCCAGTGGCTGTGTGATTCCATGTATACCACATTCTGGGAAAGGTAAAATGTAAGGTCAGAAGACAGACAAGGATACAAAGAACAGTCTTGAAATAGCAGAACGAACTCATTTTACTAGTCTTGGAGATGCTCCATAGCGATTCATGGGTTCACTATTTACAGTCCCATTGCTTTGCTGTTCATACCTGTCTGAGTAGCCAGTGGTTTTCAGAACTGTGTCAGTGTCTTTGATGGTCTCCTTTTTCCAATAGAAATCTGAACTGTCGTCCCAGCTAGAAAAAGAACTGCTCCTTAACTCCATCGGTTCATCAAAGTACCTGCATGAAAAAGAGCAGAACAGTGACTCTGGAGGGCCTTACTGATGTCCACCCACAGCGGGTATGTGGGGACTGCACTTCCTGGCACTGCTGAAGTTGGGGGCAGCCATGTGACCTGACCACTGAAACAGGAGCAGCCACAAGGTGAGTCATTTCCAAGGCCTTTACCGTGTCCACGCTCAACTTGCCCAGGCTCCCCTTGCCCTGCCGAATGGAAGAGGTCGTATTTTCCTGATGCTGCAGCCTCAGATAGGTGAAACCTCTGGCCACCTGGATGATCAAGGACAGGTAATCTGGACACTCACTTGTACCCTCATCTAACTTAGTCAACAAGAAGTAAACCACCATGGTTGTGTTAAGATCAGGGTAGGTGTCTGTCACTGCAGCATAACCTAGCCTATCCGGACAGCACGTGACATCTTACGTGTAACCCACTATCGGTTACACATTTCATTTTCTTTGGGTCTAGTTCTGCCAAGTGAGGCGGTCGCCAAGAAGGCCGCTGGGCCGGGAGTAGCGACCATGTCTGAGGGAGCACCTTATTGGTGATACTGGCCACGTGAGCTACAGTACAGACTTCAGTCCTAACAGTGATGCCACTTAATACAGACGATGCTAATTACCATCCTTTGGGGTCAGATACAAAACTATGGACCAGGGGCCTGGAGACTGGACCATGCTACACACGATCTGGAGCCAGACATGAACTTGGTCTGTAAGCATCACAGAGGAGATGCTGGCCTTCTGAGTTGGTTTACTTCCATTAGCTGAGTGTCACTGAGCAGGGTGCTACCCAGAGAGCACAGCTCAATGGCAGCTTTCAGTCCCACATGGGGAAAGAAAAGTCTTTGACTGAGAGCATTTGCTGGAACAGGACAGAGATGGTAGGTGAGGTGGATGTGCCGAAGCCCTGATACAAAGTGACCACGCCATCTCAGAATTTATGACAGCATAGGATGAAAAAGCCTGGCCAAACATGCACTCCTTGTGAAGGTGGGGTTCAAGAAGTTCAGAAGAGAGAGGCAGAGTCCATAGTTAAGGTCCTAGGAAAGGAAGGTGGTGGGAGAGAACGCAGAGGCTTTCAAAAATGTCACCCAGGCTTTCTGCAAAGTGAGAAGCACAAGGAACAGGGTGATCACCAAGCTCCGACGTCACCGCGAGTTGTTCAAAGACGGAAAGCCAGGGGGGTCAGAGGGGCCTGTGACCAGAGATGAACATATGAGGGCAACAGGAACCTACAAGGACAAATAAGGCCAGGGACCCAGCAGAGCTAAGATTTGGGGGGAAATGCTAAGAACAAATGCACTCTTTCTCCTAGCAGAAAAAATAAAAAAAGGGAGGAGGGATAGATCTGCTGTTTGAAGCAGATGGTGTGACTTTATATGGACAACAGGGAGAAAGCAGAACTTCCGAATGTGGCTTCCGCTTTCTCTGGCAGGAGGGTCATTAAGAACAAATGTCGTTACGGTAGGCTTCTCTCTCCAGGACGGGAAACAGCCACGTTCAAAGCGGGTCTGGACGGCAGCTACACGCAGAGCAGCCCTCTCTGTGACTGGCGCGGAGCCCTGAGCCGTGGGGTCTGCCTGGAGGAACTCACAACCATCCGCATTCAGGGACACCAAGGAAACGAAGTGAGCCGATGTCACATCAGAGAAAGACAGTCTCTGAAAGACGGGGAATGCATGTTGGCCTGGAGAGTTATCTTCAATTATTTGAGGGACTTATTTGTAAGGAGCTGAGGGAAAGAACTAAGACCAATTCAATGAGGAATTTAAAGAAGACTTAATAAGCACCTGAGGGTCAGGCACCCTGTTGGGTGAGGATGCAGGGCAAGGAGCCACGTGTAGTCCCTGCCCTCACGGGGCTGGCTGGCTGGAGGTCAGAAACCAGGGACGTGTCAGTAGAAGGCAGCACGTCTCATGGAGCTGCCCACGGAGTGCGGAACGGGGGCTACGAGGGGGCTGCACGGGCCCCCGGAGGGCGCTGGGGGGAGCACTGTATAGGGGCCCCACAGAGGGTGCTGGGAGGGCAGTCAAAACTTCCAGGCTTTTCACAACTCTGAGGCACAGGGCCTGAGGACTGTGCAGGTTTAGTATCACTCTAAGGAAACAGTCCTCGTGCATACAAACCGAGTGCTCGTCCTGGAACACAGGTGCATCGGGGTTTAAAAATGACTGCACTGGGAGTTCCCTGATGGTGCAGCGGCTTAAGGCTTCAGCACTGTCAACACTGCGGCCTGGGTTCGATTCCCAGCCAGGGAGCTACCCACATACCAAAAAGCAAAAAAAAAAAAAAAAGCAAAAATGACTGCACTACTCAAAACCAGGAGAGAGACAGCTGTGTTGCCGTGGCTCTATGCACTGGGATGGGGGGGTCTCTCCTCCCCCGACCCCGGAAGGCTCTCTGGGCTCTCACACAACGCAGGGGCGCGCAGCAGCTCACCAGGGGACAGGCGGGCACCAGGCAGACAGAAGGAGGGGGCGACGGCCTCCCAATCTGATCTCCCAATCATCACCGACCTCCCGAGGTTTCACTTTCTAGATTCTAGCTCCCGATGCTTCTCACTTGTGTTTGCCCTCGCACTCCGTCTCCAATGACCTCAAGGACAGTGTCCAAGTCCCCTGGGTAAGACCCCACACCTGGTCCTCGGCGGCAGACACCCACCCGCTCCTTCCTCCGACAGCCAGCTGCTGTAGGAGGCAGAGCAGACCGCCCGGGTTCACTGCCCTGGCTGCGCATGTAATCACTCCGCTTGTATCCAGAAAGTAACGGAACTCAATAAAAAACAAAAACAAAGACACGGTTGATCTTATTTTTCATAGAAGCAGCACTCTTTCATAATTCATAATATTCAAGTTTTAATGGGCTAATGAATAATTTGGAAGCAAAGAGCGCTCTGCGTGGAACGAACGTGCTTGCTTTCTGAAAGTCCATGTCGGTGCTACCTGTCGCCAGAGACCTAAGAGCGCCCTGTTTTGCCAACAGCGGTTTCAGCTGAGGAGGACGTGAGGGGACATGTGTGTTCCTTGTGACAAACGACACACCCGGCAGGAAGCCAGCAAGTGTGGCCTACCGGGACGCACCATCCACTCCCAGGTTTCAAACCATGAATGACTGTTGCATGGCAACAGAGGCCTTTGGGGCTAACTCTCCTGACCAAGCGCTTGGGGAAGGAGCCTGCAGGAGCCCGCCAGTGACCTGCAGCCAGGAGGCCCTCCGGAAGTTTCTCAGGGCCCTTTCCCAGCAGTACTGACTTAACTGGAGATTTATTTTCTTTAATTTCCTCTGCTGTCATCTGGAGGAGCTGCCAGTGAGCAGTGGAATCATCAGAAGGCGTTGTGGGGAGGCCAACAGGCCAACGCAGAGCCCGCGTGCCCGAGCACCTACCCACCAGGATGCAGGCCCGCGTTTACCGTGCAAACCTGAAATGGTCTGACCTGCATGTGGCTCCCCATTTAGTTAAACATTTCGATCTACCCTGCAGGAAGCGCATTTAAAAAGTTTTAAGAGGCATGCTTTGGGCATTACCTCTAAGTAAACTGAAACCTGGTGTGTGATACAGGTTACTACTAACTACAGGCAAATAGAAAACCATCCAGGTCTCTGAAAGTACTAGAAGGGGACACCACTGCCCTACGAACTTTAAGCATCTAACAATAGTGATTAAACTTTTGGACTGAGTTTCTATATAATAACAGCAGCTAAACATAACACTAATAACCACCAAGCGCTATTTAAAATGCTCTATTTGTATTAACCATCACACCACCCTGTGAGGTAGCTACTGCTAGCATCCCTAACTTGCAGATGAGGACGAGAGGTCAAATAACTTGGCCAAGGTCACACTGTCATTAAGTGGGGCAGGGCCAGGAGTCCCATCCAGGCCATCCGGTGCCCGGGGTCCACACCCCTACCCGCTCTGCTGCTCAGCTGGTGCCCACCTCCAGTACTTTTCCGTGTTTACTTGGTGCCCTTTTAGCAGGACTCTCCTTGTGCTGGTCAGGTTGCTGGAGGAACCTCACAAAGAGAGTGGATTCAAGTTCAAACCCATCACCCCTGCCCCTGCAGGCCACTGGGACCTGAACCACACAGCTCTCTCCATGGTCAGCTTTGCCTGAGTCAGGCAGCTCGTCAGATCAGAGGGTGAGCGCTCAGTGATGGAAAGAGGCTTTGTCCTGGGAGCCCTCAGAGTGTGACAGTCTTTTTTATTAATAAATACGCACACACAAAGAGAGTTTACGCAATACTCTGTCTTGCTGACTGGAGACCCCTGAGCTGCTGGTATGGGACACAAGAATCAGCTGAAGGCTCAGCTGTGAAATGTCCCAATTGTGAATAAGACTAAACATCTTACTATGTACCTTTGGGGTTTTACACATTTCTCTAATTTCCCATTTAAGATGAATAAGACCTTTTTTAACTCTAATTTCAACTCTTGGTGGCTGATTTTATTATCAAAAAAGTCATACTGGCAAACACTGCCCACGTACCAATGTTTCCCCATTTTTTCAAAGGACACTCTTGACTCCAGCAAAAGCTTTTAAAAACAATGAAGTAAACTGATCTGTATTTGCTAATGCAAATAAACTCTGAAGTTCATATTAACCACTGTTTTTCAAAACAGCACCGAGAATGATTTTTAACCGATACCTTGAGCTGGAGATGAAATAGGAATCATCACTGTCATCACTGTACTTTTTTCTTGGTTTTGCTACGATTGGTGTTTCCTGCTCAATGGTCTGCATGTCTGAAGTCACCGAATGCGAGATGCCACTGGAGAAAACAGAACGGAAAAAAGGAGTTAGCTCAGGAAGAAATTGTGTGCACCAAAGCATGGAGGTGTCAATCTCAACAAAAACACACTGATTTAGTGAGGTTAAAAACCCTGATGGTGTAGTGGCTTAAGGCTTTGGCGCTGGCACTGTCAGCGCTGTGGCCTGGGTTCGATTCCCAGCCAGGGAGCTACCCACATACCAAAAAGCAAAACAAAGAAACAAACAAACAAACAAAACACAAGCAATAGTAACGGTTCGGTGCTTTGGTGTGAGCACTGGAAAACACCGGACCTCAGTGAGAGCTGCAACACATTATACAGAATATAGTCGCTTACATTGGTTATGCCTGTAGCACCTACTTAATGACAAGTCAGACCTCCTGAATCAAATTTGGAAGTTTTCCTGCTCAGCTGAACACTAGAGTCAAGCAAAACAATGGAAGGGGAGAAGCGATACTGAGAAAATACCGCTACAGGGAAAACCCACGCGGGACGAGCAAACTGGTTCAAATCCTGAAAGCCCAGAGCGCGCGGGGGCACGTACCTTCTGCTGCTCCCAAGTCCCATGCCCAGTCTCTCGGACTCCGCCTTTTTTTTGCCACTCATGTTCATATTTTCGTCTTTCTTCATTTGAATTTCAAGATCCTTATAGGCTAATCGTAATGAGGAGACACTGCCAGAAAAAGCAAATGCTCATTAATGCAGTTTTAATTCTGTGCTCCTACGTTAAATACTCAGCAAAATTAAACATGTCACTTGCACTTTTAGCTTTGTGCCTCTTTACATAATTAACAATTATGAAGGCAAGTTGGCATTTTTTCTAAGACTTTTTTGAGCAGATACTCAAGAAAATTTGTATGAGTTTATAGCCACTTTTTGGTTGCTGCTGAACCTACATTACTATCTTAATTTATATTTTCTATTACCACATAATAACAACTTACACTACCTATTAGGTAATATCATAATACATACTAAAGTTATTTCTATATAGGATAGTAAAATGCACCATTCCTTACTTGGACTAATATTTTGTCATACTTCCACATTACACATGGAAAGTAACAAGGTTAGTCTCATTGGTTTGCTTTGGTTTAAGACAAATATATATATATATATACACACACACATATATATACACATGTGTGTATACACACACACATACACACACATATACGTGTGTGTGTATGTGTGTGTATATATATTTGATGTTACAAATAGATAAAGTAAGACTGGGGTTATTTAATTGCAAAAGGATTCTTCAGTTTACAAGAAAATTTCCTGTAAGTTCTCCTTATGTAATCAGGCTTCTGAAAGCATTTAAAATGGAATAACCATTCCTGTGCCAATAGATTTTCCCGCACAACCAGATACTGAGCATCTATTTATCAAATGCCCGTTATGAATAATGCACCAAAAGGGGTAAAAAGATGTACAAAACACTGTCCCTTACCCTCAGGTTACTAAAATGCTATATTCTAAAATAGTTAATTTTTCATAAAGAAAATTATGCCCATATTAACAATAACAAAAGAGCATTTTATCGTGAGAGAGCAACAAAACTTCAGGGACCTGAAAACTGACATAGCTGCATCATCGGGATCTCTAAGCTAAGCGTCCTTTTTATAAAACTGTATAAAATGGCATGAATTCCTCATATGCAGAATACTGCACCAATTCCATAACAACGTAAATGCATTTCTCTATAGTGACCGGGAATGACAACAGAATTTCTCACTGGAAAAAGCAATCTTGCTTTTACTGTTTACTTCCTTAATGAGTCGAGAAGGACTTTTCTGTTTTAATCTGAGTTTGTTTTCTTTACTGTTGTGCCAACAGAAATGGCAGTATACCCATCTTATTACTCAGAACAAAACGATACTCTTTCAAGTATGCTTTTTGGAGGAAAACAATACATCTGCTTAAAATCGGGAAGAGCTGTAAGTATAGCAACAGACTCCGCTGGAGAAGGTGAACGGATGGGATGCCATTTTATACAATTTTATAAAATGCACTCAGTGCTTTTTCGGCACGGCTGGCACCAGGGAGAGCTCGAGGACACTCAGACCAGGCAGGGGTGGCGCTGCCACTCCTCGTCCTTCCTCCCAACTGCACACCCCCCAAGGGTTAGGCCCTGCCTGGACCGGGGAGGGTTATCTGGTGATGGGAGAAACACTGTTCCCGGCAGTCTACTAAAGCGAAATAACTGTTTACGGAAATCAGCTTGGAGAAGAGCACCGCTCTCCTGGGGGGCGGGGGGGGGGGCGTATCATGCGCTCTCTCGCCGCTGGCACCGCTGGAACTGAGCCGCGAGGGTGCCAGGGGCAGGGCCGTGGCGAAGGCGCTGGCGCGGCTGCTCCGGACAGGCGAAGCTGTCAGGCTGGGTTCCCAATTTACAGCCATAAATGCCCGACAGCCCACATTCGCCTTTATGGTGTACCAGACGGTCCTAACAGAAGACATGGCAAAGGCTGGTACTGCTTCTGATGTGAACAACCAGTCTCCACCCACGTGATCTACAGGGAGGGGCGCTCGCTTGCCGCGCTGCCCATCTCTTCTTCCCATCACGCACGGGATTTTACACACTCTCCAGGGAAAACTCACCCCATCTGGGATGAGCAATCTGGGCACAGCCCGCCCCCAAATCCCAAGAGAAGTTGTCTGAACCCTCAGATGTAACCCTCCCCCTCTCCTAGAGTCAAAAACCTAGCTTAGTCCGAGAAATTAAAGTGGGACAACGCAAAATAAATTTTACATGAATCATTTCAAACCATACTTAACCTCAATACGGTTTAGTGCTGCCCCCTATGTTCTATGAGCCAAATGACAATGAGAAATAACTACCTGGGCTTACCCCTGAAGTTCCACTTAGCAAACAGTTAGGATAAAGAGTAAGAAATCACACTGACTGAGCACTTACTGTGCACCAGGCACTGTCTGATGTACTTTAATGAACATTAACTAAGTTAATCCTCAAAATTGTTACTGTCTTCATTATGCAGTCTGTAGTAACTCAAGCTCAAACTGATGAAATGCCCATGAAAATAAAAGCCAATGCCGTGTCAGTAACTAAGCCCCCACACAGCTGGAGGGCCCCCGTACAGCTAGGGGCCCCCGTACAGCTGGGGGCCCACACTGCCTCTCCGCCCGCAGCACTCGCTCTCCCTGTGATCTGACACCTGCTCACGCGCATGTTCCGGAAGGCCACAGTCCTGTCTTCCACACAAATGCAACGCTCTCACGAGCCTTAAGGGTCCGCTGAAAGCCAGCCTCCTGACGGGCCTCCCGGCATCCAACGTCCTCCCTGTGCTTTCTGTCCTGGATGGCTCACCTCCCCAAACACGCCGCCTCCGTCCCGGCACTCCTCTCAGATTACATGGAAAGCCACCGGCCTGCCTCCGAGGAGCTCCCCGTTACCATTCCGCCTCTCCGGCCCAGGCAGGTCCCCCCAGGACAATCACCTTACTGGCGGCCTCACGCCCTCCCACTCTTCCTCCTCCCACTCCTCTGTGCCCAGTCTGACCCTGAAACTCCCTCAAGATTCAGGCTTGGAGCCTTTGGAGACCACGATACCCCAGCCTTCCACCGGATATCCAGAATTTCATCACCAAGTCCAACGGCGCTTCACATCATAAACACTTTCCTCATTACTGAGATACAATTCACGCACCACAAAATTAACCCTTTTAAATTATTAATTTGGTGGTGTTTAGTATTATATATTCACAAAGTTGTGCCACCATCACCACTCTGTAATTCCAAGACATTTTCATCACCCCAAAAAGAAACCCCGTGCCCATTAGCACTCACTCCCCTTTGCCCCTGCCCCCAGCAACCACCGGTCTGCTTCCTGTCTTTATGGATTTGCCTGTTCTGGACATTTCATATACAAGGAATCATACATACAATATGTGGTCTTTGTGACTGGCTTCTTTTTTTAGCACAAACTTTTCCAGATTTATCCACGCTGTAGCACGTGTCAGAACTTTAATCCTTTTTATGGCTGAATAATATCCCACTGTATGGACAGACCACACCTTGCTTATCTATTTGTCTGTTGATCAACATCTGGGTTGTTTCTACCTTTTGGCTATTGGGATTAACGCTGCTATGAACACCAACGTACATGCTTTTGTGTGAACGTGTAGATGTAATTTTAATTTCTCTTCCAGTGGAATTGCTGGGCCGTGTGGTGACTTTATGTTTAACTTTTTGCATTGCCACCAGCAGTGTACGAGGGTTCCAATTTCTCTGCGTTCTCGCCAGCACTTGTTACTGTGTGTCTTCTTGATGACAGCCACACTAGTGAGTGCACTGCTGTCTGACTGTGCACTTCCCTGGGAACTAGTGCTGCTGAGCATCTGGCACATGTAAATGCCTCCTGACACATCTGTCTTTCCGTTCTCATTGATGCCACCCCATTCCTACCCTCACAACTCCAACCGGAAACCACTGCTGCTCTCTTGCGCCACCAGGCCTTCTTCCTGTCAATGAGAGTTTTCATAAAACTCAAGTTTGCATTACCCTTTTCACACGCGCGCGCACACACACACACACACACTCTCAATAAATGAATGGCATTTGAAGAGTAAATCTGGGAGTTGTCTAATTAGTAGTTTTATTCACTAAAAACCTATTACTTTAACTAAATTAAACTTACATAGATTCTTCCTTAGGTGCTGTCTTGGTCCGAAGGTCTTCCTGTTCCTTCATTTTATCTACAGCTTGGGCTTGTTTTTCAATTTCATTAAAGCACGTATTCGTCAGTTTCTGGGCTCCCAAACTTCCTTTTTTGGCCCCAAGCTAGGAGATAAGTAAGATTATATTCTACCCAACTGTTGGAAGACTTTTGCAACAGTGGCTAGCATTTATGGCAGGCACAGTGTTCTCCTACTTAGTCCTCGCACTTCTAGGAAGTGGGCATATCATTCTGCCCAGTTTATAGCTGAAGCTCATGCAGCGTAAGAGACTGGACCAAGTTCACCATCAGTAAGTGAGGACGTCCAGACTCAAACTCTGGCGCCTGCCCCCACAGCAGGGGCTCTCTAAGGAATCACTGCATCTGAAAGCTGAATAGCTGACAACACGCAGGCCTCAGGAAATAGCACTCACTGCTCACAGAAACACAAACACAACAGAAAATGCCAGGGAGTCACTGCTGATATTCTGAAGTATTTTGTCATTGACAGGAGAAATGTCACTTGTTCTACAAAATCTCACTAACATTCACCTTACTGAATAAAACACAGACTCTTCATCAAAGCCACATTCATTACAGTATGGCTCAGAATAATAAAAATAAAGTGACAAAGGTATCTTTCTTGAGTGGATAAGCTATTTTAGAGCTGACATCTCAGATATCTTCCACATCATACTTACTCCTTTTTTAGCTTGATTTGGTTTCTTTTTTATGATAGACGAAACCTCTGTCAAAAAATACAAAGTAGAAAGTCAGACCAATAGAAATACATACTTTTTCTATTTTTAGTGTATCTTCTTAGAAAATTCTAAGATACTGGATATTAGATCCTATGTATTATCATTCAAGAGACCTTTTCCACATCAGTCTGTCATACCGAAGAGAAGTACATGAACTGAGCTGCATCAGAACGGAGTCCTCCGTATCTGCACATGGTGTGCAAACTCCGAGCAGACATGTTCGACACACTGGGAAGAGAGGAAGGACCTGGGCTCGCCCCGCCTACCCGTCACCTTCCTCAGGGGTGTTTCTTCGGCATGAGAATGCATGCTCCCATCCACCTCTACTCTTGAAAAACTTTCAACATTATTTTAAAATAGAAAGTTAGGCAGGCATTGTGTGTGTACAACGAAAACAGTCAGTGATGTGCTTTTCCACCTTGATTACAAACAGGTTTTACCACATTAATCAACAACAAATATAAAACATACTATTGTTTCAGTAGCCATATTTTCTAAATTGCATGAAACTTTTAGAGAAAGTTTCTAAAAAATTGTTTTCTGGGTAAATTTTAATCATAGATTATATATTCTGCTTTTAGAATTATGGTTAAGAGACCCAGTAAGTCTAAACCTTAATTTTTTTTTTCTTACAAAGATAAGAATGTACTTTAAAGGAAAAGACAGCATAAAACCAAAAACAACAGAAGATCAAAATCTTGAGCTCTAATGAGAAGATAACATCATTCTATTTCGAGGATGAGAAAAAGACTTACGGAAATTTTCCTTTCCTCCACTTCTTTTAGGTTTGTATTGTAGTGGTCACATAATCTGCTTCCAAACTCCTATGAATCTATTACTATGTGATTTTCTTTTCTTTCTTTTTTTTTTTTTTAATGTGGGTAGCTCCCTGACCGGGAATCGAACCCAGGTCGCAGCGTTGATAGAGCCGAAGCCTAGCCACTACACCACCAGGGAACTCCCTAACACATGATTTTCATATCTACAACATTTCTAATAGTTTACTTATTTTTCACCAAAGCAGCTGCTTTCCATTTAATGCAGTATAATAGGCACCAACTTCAGATTATACATCCCTAATAATGAAAAATTAAAGTTTAAGTTCACCTAGTATAAAATCAGAAAGAAAAGAAAATCCTAAGAGTTCTTGAGCAAATAGGAATCGTGTAACTACTCTGACCTCTGCTTACGTTGGGACTGTAAACAAACCCAACACAAACTCTCAAATCCAGAGTCTCATCAGCAAGCCCAGCCAGACACACAGGGGAGCTGCATTTTGTCACCATCAAGGCGGCTCAGTCAGAACAGCATGCCTGTTTGCTCAGTAAGATCTCATTGATAGACTGGAGATGAACAGCCACGACGCCATATTATTCTATAAATTCTAGGCAGATTGCAAAGACAGAAATCACTTTTGCTGTGAATGACGCTCACTCTAACACAGAAGCAAGTGTATCGTGCGCATTACCTGACGTGGCTGTTGTTGGGACATTAAGACCTTCCACACTCGGGCCTTGTTCCGGCCCTCCTGAAAGTTAAAAATACTGACATTAGGGCAGAAAACAGACTCATCAAACATCCTTTTGAATAAATAATACATTCAACGTGCTCAGTACTACATATCTTCCAATTTTATCAATGACCATCTTTCTTTTAAGCTCCATATTCTATCATTATAAAATTTTTTATTTAAAAGTCCATTAAAACAGAAGTGTATTTTTTATACAGTTGTTTTATGGAATAAAAATGTTTGTGAGCTCCTTAAGTAATATCATTCAGAGTTCTACTTTATGATCTGGTGCTTTAAAGTAAACTGCTCTGAGATACCTAGTACACATGTGAACTATACACCCAACATATGTAAAGATTTGGAAATTCTAATGCCAATTATATCAATGACAGAAACCCAAATCTTCAGTTCCCAGGAACTCTGTTTTCTAGTTTACTTTAAAAATGATCCTTATTAAGAGCTCCATTAAGTCTTTATTTAAAAAAAAAAACAACACAATTTATTCTCATTTTATTTACTATTTTAAAAATAGACAAACAGGGAGTTCCCTGGTGGTGTAATGGCTAAGGCTTTGGCACTGGCGCTGTCAACGCTGCGGCCTGGGTTCCATTCCCAGCTAGGGAACTACCCACATACTACAAAAATAAATAAATAAATAGAATAGAATAGATAAACAAAATGTAATACATTCATGTCATTTAATGTTATTTGGCCATTAAAAAAGAAGAAGAGAGAAATACTGACATAGGCTACATTATAGATGAACCTTTAAAAAATTATGCCAATCACAAGAAGCCAGTCACAAAAGGCCACATATTGTATTACATGACTTCTAATATATGAAATGTCCCGAACAGACAAATCCAGAGAGACAGAAAGCAGACGAGGTTGCCAGGGACTGGGGCAGGGGCCGGGCAAATGGGGAGTGACTATTAATGGGTATGGGGTTTCTTTCAGGGATGCTGAAATGTTCTGGAATTAGACAGTGGTGATGGTGGCACCACCTTGTGAATATCCCAAACAGCACTGCACTGTATACTTTAAAATGGTGAATTTTATAAGTGTGTGAATCATATTAAAAAAAAGCTGCTATTTAGAAAGAGCCAGCCCAAGAGGAGAAACTCAACTGTTGAGATATATATATATATATATATATATATATATATATATATATTTAAAAGGAAAACTCTGGGTAAAGTATTTAAATAGGCAAAGCAGGATGAGTGAGAACAATGCTATCTGCAGAAAAACAATTGACTCTGCATTTACTGATCACCTACTATGTGCCAGGATCTGCTCTGGGCGATGGAGGAACAGCAGTGAATAAGAGCACACAAGCAGAGTACTTCAGGCCTATTCGGTAAGGTCTTTAGTGCTCTCCTCACTGTGTAATCCTTAGGTTTACTCAAGACTGCACCTTGTCACCCAGGGCTGACAACCGAAATTCTGGGTTAAGCCTTGAGACAACAAGTCTCCCTGACTAACAGCTGCTTGAGAAAAATTCTGGACGAAGAGAGAGGAAAGTCCTGCTGCAGGTGCAAAAGGAGCTGGAATTCTAAACAATACAGGCTTTTAGGAGAAACTCTTCAGCTGAGAATATGGGTTAAAAAATATTTACAAGAATATAATCTTACTCTGCATTTAGTTACCTTCATTTTCTGTTAATAAAACAAACTGAGATATCTGGACTTGAGAGGTTATGTGGACCCCCTGTGGTAGGTAACCCTCAATCTCAAAAGGCCTTTTATGCTAATCAATTGTAATAGTAATAGTAGAAGTATTTAAATGGTTGTCTGTACGTTCAGAAGGTACACACCCCACCTTTCTCTATGTTAGTCAAAAGAGTGCTGGAATTACGTTTTCTCTTCTCTGCTTATGGATAATGACAAACTGATCAACGGATCAGGAAGATTCCTTATGTCAAAAAAGAATCCCTCCCCAGGGAGCTCACAGCCCAGTGGAAGGGACACATAATGGGCAGGAAAGCTAAGGGACACGATAGCTCCCAGAAGTGCATGCTATGCTTCGAGGAAGACAATATACATAACATGCGGCTGTGGCTGGATGTGCTCAGTAGCTGGACACGCCTCTCTGAGGAGAGGACTTGGAGCTGAGACTCCAATAAGGGGCGGCCATGTGACAACCAGGGTGACAGTCCGACTCCAAGCCAAACGGAAAGCAAACAGAGGAAAGACGTGAAGGGCCACTGTGGCCACAGTGCAGCGGACGTCTAAGAAATCTAAAAGTTAAACGCCACTTGGAGATGTGTAAACATCCCCCCTTTGCAGGCCCTCAGGGTCATGTGCATAGAAAATGAAATGTGAAAAAAAAAAAACCACACAGGCTGCAAATCATACAAAATTGGCCATGTCAGAGCTCTTGGCATATTAAGGAACTAAGCTTTTTGTCTGTATAGGAGTGCAAATGTTTATCATTTGTCTTTAAGACACTTCTTCAGACCAGAAATATTACATTTCTAGTAGTCAGACTTACTAAGCTCCTCCTTCTGTGAGGCTTGGACATGTACAGCAAGACTTGCCCATTCCAGGGGGATGAATAACCTTCACCCATGTTTCTTCTAGTTCCCTCATATTTTAATGTTTTATATTTAAATCTTTAATCCGCCTGAATTTAGCTTGGTGTAAACAAGGAATTCTCCTTTATTGTTTTTTTTCCAAAATGCCAGACATTTGTCCCAACTCCATTCATTGTTTCCCAGAATGCAAAATGTTCTTATCTTGATTCACTGGTTGCTCCGCTGCTAGACCAGCAAAATGAACACCAGGCACCCAGCGGACCCTTGGACATTGCCACCTGGAACTCAACACGAGTGAAGTGACCTCTTTTCTTTACAATCTGCTTCCTTACTCCCCTCAGAGCTGAGTGACCATCTCTTCCAGGACTCTTGAGAAATACCATTTATTCTCCAACCTTCCACCAAACCCTAGCCTGAAGACTGGTGACCGCTTGGTCCTTCCTGTTACACTAAGTTCCCTAAAGACGTTTCAGGCCCAACTTACACAAGTCAGCACCACTGTGGGTCCCACACTCCAGCACTCACTGCTTAGTTGTCAATGATATGCTCTTTGCTGTTAATTTACACTAACATTTATTTGGCTTACAAAAGATGCTCAATTTTAAAACAGAAAAACTTGATGTCTTGATCCATGTTATTCATATCTCATAAGGGATTTTTAAAATGTAAGCATATAAGTATATAAATATATTTACACTAAATATAATCCTATAATAAAGTCACCAAATGTGAACAATTAGACATCAATTATTTACAGAATAGTTTTTAAAATTGCAATTTTGTTTTCTGATTATAAAACAGATACTCATTACAAAAGTCTAGCCGCTCCAAAACTGTATCAAGTTGAAAGTAAAAATCCTCAATAATTTCATTCTCCAGTTAATGATTTGGTGTGTACCTTCCAGAATGTTTTCTCTGTGTATGTGTTTTTGTTTCTGTTTTTCACAAATATGAGATCAGAGTCCGTGTTCAGTAATCTCTTTTGCCCAATTTATCATCTATCATGGATGTCTTTCCCTATTAAATACAAGGGCCTTACTGTCTAATAGTTTCATGGCATGCCATTGAACCACAGGATAGCTTATGTAACACCTCTAAAGACTACCTTCATTACTTGCTGGGGTGGGGTCCACGTTCCTTGGTGTGAAAGAAGATGGTTCCGGCTGTGTTGACACCCAACCTGTGGCACTCACCTGAAGGAAGATGACAAAAGTCATCAGTAGGCAAAGCAACAAAAGTCATAAAAAAGCAAATCAAAGCAGGAGAAAAGCTTAATAATTTAAATAGTTACTTTTTTAGTACCTGGATTATTGAGAAGGAAGGATAACATTAAACATGTCAACTCATAGGTCTCTGTTTCAATGCTCAAATTCCTTTTTTCAATAATAAAATTTTTATTATGCAATAATTTCAGATTTACACAAAAGTTGCAAAGAGGGTAGAGCTTCCCTATACTCTTCACCCAGCCTCCTCTAATGTTAGAATATCCATGGTACATCTGGACCCTGAGATGAAAGCCTCATTTGAGAATAACAAAACCCTGGGCAGCCTACCTCTGAACTGCTGACAGGAGACTAATTTCTATTTTGGTCAAGTCACTATACTTCAGGGTTGCCTGTTACAGCAGCTTAGTCTGTATCCTAACTGAAACATTTTAAATATATTCCCTTTATAACTGTCAGATTAAGCACCTGTGAAATTATGTAAAGCATAGTACATACCTCAGGAGAAGCATGAGAAGCAAAAAAGTCCTCCTCCTTTGGCGAAGGGGATAAAGGTGGAGCCACACAGCTATCAAGCCACAGCTAGAGCAAAAACATGAAGTACTGCTTAGCATTTCTGCTGGCTTTAAAGGGTTTATTTCATACTCTTCACTCTCTTTCTAGACACCTGTTTGCTAAAGATGGGGACTTTCCATTATTATAAAACCAGTAACAGGCCTACACAGGGACCCTGAGCACAATTTAGTAATATGTCAATTTGTAACTTCTGCTTCCAAACCCTGAGCATGTCACAGGCTGTTTCTAAAAACGAAAGATCAAGGACTTCAGATACAAGTGCAGTTTCCATATTTGTGAATCTATGTACTCCCTACAATCTCCTTGTAACCCCAAAAGCAGTTCCAGAGGTGCTCCTGCAGTGCCTCACAGACATGCGCAGAGCAGCAAAGAATCTGAGTGGCCCGGGCTGGAGGTGAACAAGGCAATGGTCTATTTAGTGATGTTTTCATTCTTGTGCTTTTTGTTGGTGATTTCATTGTTTAACATGGCCCCGGTGCACAGTACTGAGAACCACCTAGTGACCCTAAGCACACCAGGCTGTGATGTGCCTTGTGGAGAAAATACAATTTCACTCAGGCATGAGTTACAGTGCTGTTGGCCAAGTTCAACATTAGAATCAACAATATATATTAAATCAGGTATCTTTAAACAGAAACACATGTCAAAACACGTGACCAGAAGCATAGGCACCTGACCCTGATTTCCCGAGGAGTGTGTGCCAGCATTCGCTGGGCCCTCTGCGCAGAACCAGCACGAACAGTGAGAATCAACCGTGTGTCGTTTCCTTGTAAGGGACTCCAGTGAGCAAGTTCCACTGTTTGGGTCGAAAACCACTTTCTACTGACAGGAAAGGAGACAATCCCACCTGCCGCGCTTACGTCAGGGCCGCGCTTACATCACGGCCATGCATACGTCAGGGCCGCGCTTACGTCAGTGCCGCGCTTACGTCAGTGCCGTGCGTCCGCGTTGCCTGGGAGGCCAGTGACTTGATTCTCTCCCTATAGAGCTGAGCTGCACGACTGTTGTACTTGGCGTTGGTGTCGCTGGTGGCACAACCATGTTGATGGAAGAAGGATGACTACAGAGGAGATAACTGATTACTAACAATACTGCATTAAATCTAGTATAGTAACCAAAAAATGCTACTTCATGTTATGCAGAATTTTTTGAAAATACTAGTAAAAACCAACATAATAAAAACCATGAATATTTTAAAGATATTCTTTTTCCTTGTAAAAGGGAACACCTTCCACAGATTGTAACATTAACATTTTGGTAAAACTGGATATGCGCTTCAATTATAAAATGAAATAATTGGCCCTTCACTTCTCTATTAAACCATTTTCATCATTCCGAATGTTTTGGGGGGATGCTTTCCATTCAGAACTACTTTTTTTTTAGCATTAAAAGAATAATAAAGGAATCATCAAATTTAATTTAAATTTTAAAACATCAGAAATTGTCTGAAAACACAATGGAACAAATCAGCTCCTGAGAAAAGAGTGCTACGTCTTGGTGATCAAATTTATCAGGAGGGCTGGAGAGAAATACAAATGCCAGTTAGCTACAGAACCTGTGTGTTAACTGCAAATCAACTCGTCTCACGAGTGGAAGAATTCCGGGTCATTTCTTAATACCAACATTTACAGAGGTTTTTCTTTTGAATACTGTATACATTTATTTTTTTGTTTTGTTTTATTTTTTTTGCTTTTTGGTATGTGGGTAGCTCCCTGACTGGGAATCGAACCCAGGCCGCAGCGCTGACAGCGCCAACGCCGAAGCCTTAAGCCACTACACCATCAGGGAACTCCCAGAATACTGTATACATTTAAAGAGGTGATCATACAAAGCCTGTTTTCCACATGGGACCAATTCTTGTGTCCAGCCAATTCTCAAAGGAGGGCAACTGGTGCACCACTCTCTCCTGGACAAAGAGCACTGGAATATTCTGTTTTGTGGATTTCTGTATCTCTTCATTTATTATGTTTCTTCACCAATTTCTGTACCAGTCACCATTTCTTCCACATCACCCAGTATCATATTTAAATGTCGACGACAAGCATGTAATCTACCTCAAAGCTCTCTGTCATTTCTCATTTTTACATCAATTCGCTTATGCAGGCCAAGCCTGACGAGACCTATGGGCTCTCTGGCGGTACTGGTAGTTTGCTGCTGGGCCATGTCATCACCATATTTCAAATGCTGCCAGGACTACTTTTAATTCATGAAAAATCTATTTCCATTTCGATTTCACTAAATTGGAATTTTTGACAAATTAGCTAGGAGCTACGCTAACCTTCACTGTGTTCAGCACTGTTTCTTCATAAGAGAGACAGCAGAGGCAAGGTGATAAAGGTTAAAACAATCAGGGGAAACTGTTTTCAACCACCTTGTCCATCTATGTAGAGACATGAAGCATAGAATTCATATCTTAATTAAAGCAGGTAGTCTAAAAACCTGTACGAGCAATCCTTTTGTCGACCCAATTTGATTAACAGTGGTATTGACCGCTCAAATGTACCAAATTCTGTTCCAGGTTCTTTGGGCACTAACCCATTAAATCCTTAAGCAACACTATCAGACAGTCACTGTTACTGTCTACACTTTATAGATGGGGAAACTGAAGCACAGGGAGGTTCAGCAACTTGCCCAATGTTGCACAGGTAAGTGAGGGGCAGAGCTGGCATTCAGACCCAAGCAGGATGGCTCTGACTGCAGTGTGAGTGGATGACCACTGACCTGAGCCTTCCCTACTCCATTGCCTCATCTCTGCCACCTCTGCTGGTTGCAGATGAGAAAGCTGCTCTCTGGAGGTATGTGAGGGATTTCTAACCTCGGGAAAGCTTAGAAATAAGGACAGATAAAACCATACCCACAGCATTACGTTTTGGTACAAGCTTGTGGACATCATGATAATGGGCATGGGTTTCTAACAAGATGCTTGAAATATTTAAGGTATAATTTCTTAATGGGACAAAAATTGTTTCTTGGAAAGAGAAAAAAAATCTTGTTATTACAGTGGTTTGTGGCCTTTCAAAGCTCACCCCTACCTGACAAAATCATATTCCTTAATATTTAATTTCTCTCACTAGGGAAAAATTAAATCTAATTTAAATTTAATTTTTCTGCTTAGGGAGCAATAATGAAAAAAGGTTGAGAAACACTGATCCAAGGGAATCTATATTTTGAAAACTACTATTTTAGATTTTAAATATCTAATTGATGCCAGATATAATTTTTTATTTGAAATGCATACAAGAAGGGACAGTCGGTTGCAGACCGCGCCAGTTTGCTGTCGCCGCTGCTGCCCTCGTGCCAGCCCCTCGGGTCTGCGTGAGGCCAGGTGATGCTCCAGAATGGGAGACAAGCCAATTTTGGATCCAGCTTCATTCAACATTACTACCAATTATTTGATAATGACAGAACCCAACTAGGCTCAATTTACATTGATGCGTCATGCCTTACGTGGGAAGGACAGCAATTCCAGGGGAAAGCTGCCATTGTGGAGAAGTTGTCTAGCCTTCCGTTCCAGAAAATCCAGCACAGCATTACAGCGCAGGACCATCAGCCCACACCAGATAGTTGCATCATCAGCATGGTTGTGGGCCAGCTTAAGGCTGATGAAGACCCCATCATGGGGTTCCACCAGATGTTTCTATTAAAGAACATCAATGATGCTTGGGTTTGCACCAATGACATGTTCAGGCTTGCCCTGCACAACTTCGGTTGACCTCCTCCCGGCCAGGCACTCATGCTGTTTTCTCCTCCCTCCTCTTCCCAATACTACTCACACTCCTCCAGATGCTCCAAATATCATACACGAACGAACAGGGCCGCGGTGGGGTCGCAGTGCGCTGCTGCTACTGAGGTATTGTGCATGATGTTTGGATGCTAGACTAGTTGCATCTGACAGGAGAAGTTTGTGTTGTACCAGCGCATGCCTTGAAAAGACTTAAGTAATGCAAAAGGTTGTCTCTCTCTTTTTTTTTTAATCTATTGACAAGTTGCTCTAGTAACCCAAAGAAGTGAAGGAGAAAGCAGCTGCCTCACCACCCAGATCTTTATTTGTTCGGATGTTTCAATGCCTCATGATACAATAAAACCACAAAAATTTTCTTAAAAAAAAAAAAAAAGAAAGAAAGAAATGCATACAAATCTGATTTCTTAGACTTTTTGTGTTTAACGGCACGTCTAAGGGAATTCCGTTCGTTCAACCTCCATCATTTGGCATTATAAATAGGGTATCAGTGCTCTGCATGATTTTGTCAGTTCAGTGTTTGAGAAATCAGACATCCTGAATTTGGAAATGAAGTTTAAAATGTTTTAGGATCGTTAGCTAGCTTCGTAAGTAGGGTTAAGAAAATCTGCGCTTTTAAAATTATAAATTAATTGATCACTTGGTTATTTTTTGGCACAGAAATTACTAAGTTTATAAATTAATATATGATATTTATATACTATATTTGAAGACTTGGAAAACAGGTCCTTTTTTATTTATAGATTTAACAAATTCAATATAATTCATACGTAAGCAGTTATAAGCATTCACTCCATTGTAAGCACCAAAGTCACCTCTGCATATTAAAAAACTGTACTGTATGGAGTTCCCTGGTGGTGTAGTGGCTTAAGGCTTCGGCGCTGGCGCTGTCAGCGCTGCGGCCTGGGTTCGATTCCCAGCCAGGGAACTACCCACATACCAAAAAGCAAAAAACAAACAAACAAACAAAAACTGTACTGTCATAAAGAAACCTCCCAGTTCCTCCTCTACATCAGCGCTTCCTGTTTTAATTTTCTTCAAAGCACTATAACCACCTGTTACTCTCTCGTTTGTTTACTTACATAATGGCTGTCTCTGCCTATAAGAGAAGGGACTTCATTTGTCCTTTTCGTCACTTTATCTCAGCACCTAGCCCTAAGTTTCACGTTCATTGGATGTTTAATAGATTTTTGGATAAACAAGTCAATCGATGGTCCGACTCCCAAGCCCCTCGTGATTTTCCGTTACCCAGCAATAGGGCCTCCCACCCCCTGCAACCCCCCTTCCTTACGAGTGGGACGCGCACTTATACAGAAGGGGCCAGCCCGAGAACTTACTGCATTAGCGTTTCCTCCAACTTGCATGCATCGCAATTGAAACCAAGACCAGTTAGAATCCAGCTCTGTAGACCTAAAAGGAAAGAACGTCATAAATGCGAATACTTTTCTTCCCCAGGACGAAGCCATTCAACTTTTAAGATGAAGGTTTCCTTGATCTTTAGGATCCTGAGGAATTCCAAGTTTAACAGTGCTACATGCTTCCGGGACACTGGGCCTCCAGAGAGTATGACAGCTGGTACAAGCAGCTGCTGGCCCCTCTCGTCCTCCTACAAGCCAGGGCTCAGATGGCCCCGACCGACCACTCCACTCCATGCCTGAGCACAGGCCGGCCACACGAGGCCAGCAGCACTGTGCTCACTGGCTCCAGCTGGCGTCTCTTCCGGGGAACAGGGATGTGACAAGCCTCCTGGGGCTGCTGGAGCAGCTCTGCCTCTTTGCCTCACACCCATAGTAGGTTATGATCTAAAACGAAGTAGCGTGTTTCTACTGCGGATTTTTTCAGATCAGCCATCCATTTGTCCAGTCTGACCCCTAGTAGGGGCCTGGAGGTTCTCACTGTTTTACCATCAGGGGGAAGGGGCCTACCCAACGTCACCACCATGAGGGACAGATGAAAACTCAGGATTTCAAGCTCTTGAAATGAAAGCTGCAAGTGCCACCACACCTTATGCCCCACTTAGCTGTAACCCAAGATCACACCAGAGAAGGTAAAGGCAGTAAGTGTATTTTCCTACAATGAAGACCCACCAAGTGTCCGTGTAAACAAGACAGGACAGTGTGGCAACGCTAGAAGTCTTTGTATTGAGGCTATTGTATGAGCGAAAAGGAAGGTTGTACCGTCTTCCACAACGGCTGGTCCTGCCCTGACTGTAAAGGGATGTGGACACTTTTAAATGGGTATAGGTAGAATAGCTTTACAAAATGGGCAAGGTAGAAAGAAGAGAGGCTTCAGGTCCACCAAAAAGCTCCTTTATGCTGCCCTTCCATTTACTAATTTCTATGGCTATTTGTACCATTTAACCTGCATGAGTGTTAAGATGTTAGCTTGAAGTCCCTAGCTACCTTAAGATGAATAATAAAACTAATAGATATTATTATTACATACACATATGACAGATCTACTTCATAGTGATATATAAAAATTAAACCCTGTTTTTATAAGATACATATTTACCAAATACAAAAAACTCCTTTTAGAATTTCATTACATGCCAGGTGGTTAAACTATGTATCTTGTTCTGAAATCCTTTCTCTGAAAGACCTTGCTTCGTCACCACATTTTCATGACTTCCCCCACAGACTGAGTTAGGTGCCACCCCCAACCCCCGTCACAGGGTGAACAGCATAGTCTCTGGAGACCTGAGGAAGTGCAGACATCAGCTCTGCCATCACCAGCTGCATGAACTTGAAGTTACTTAACCTCTCTGTGCTTTACTGCCCTCATCTGTAAAGTGGGGATAATTACAGCATCATTTATTTCGTTTTTGTAGAAATTAAGTTAGCTAATATCTGAAAAGTGCCAGGTTCATGGTCAACACCATCTGGCTAGAATTCTCACCATTACCATCATTACCACCATCATCCTGGAAACCTGTCACACTGTGTCATAAGCAGCAAGCCCCAGAGGACAGGCAGTTCCCGTATTTCTCTCTCACTCCTAGCACAGGCACGTAATGGGCACCTGACTTAAAGGATGTCCTCTAATTGATGATACAGGGACTCAGACTTGCTAATCTGCCAGCCATTTCTCTATTTCTTAGAAATGAAGTTTCTTTTTAAAAATGAATTTTTATGGAATTCAGCGGACAGCCACTCTCTCATACCCTGGAATTTCAGACCAAACAGTTCTGAAGCTGATGGACTCTGGATGCAGTCAGCCTTAGGAACTGCTCACCAGGGCCCAACAGGAGCGACTCACTCTGTGTTACTTCTTCCCCTTAACTTAGATTCAGAGATCGTGAAGGGCATGAGTCTCTGAGAGTGCTAAGAAGAAAGCAAAGCAGCAAATGAGAAGTGGAAGAATCTGTGTTGCTTGAACAAAACAGCTCCTATTCACCAACTAGATAAACGAGAAAACAAGTTTCCCACAATCTCTATAATCCTAATGAGTCAAGACACAACCTCCTTAAAAAATGCATGAATTAGCTTCCCTCGTGGCTGCCAAAGTCAGTATTTTTTTGTAAGTAGAGCATTTAGATTTCAGAAACTTATCAAGAGAGAAGGAATCTCATCACATAAACATGACAAAAATACCACGTAACCAGAAATTTTTAATGGCGAAAACCACACACAATCATCCAGTCCGGGAGCAGCCTCTAGGAAGCCGCTTGTTTATAACTGACTTGATTGCTTAACACAAGGTCACGTGGGTGTTGCCTGTGTACACCAACATCATAAAAAGGTGCACTGAGCAGGCGCCCAGGCGATTCGGCTCTGCTCATCCTCAGCATTCGCTGGGGGCTCACCTGGGCCAGGCTTTCCGAGTCGTCTGCTCACTCCTCCCAGCGCCCCACAGGTGAGATTAGTCTCCTCATCCCCACTTAGAGGGGAAGGAAACGGACACAGAGAGGTGAGGAACACACCCAGAGCTCGTAGGGGATGACTCTTGAGATTCAGACCCCAGCAGCCGGGCTCCTAACGACTACCCAGCACTGCCTGGGGAGTCCCTGTGGGGAGCCTGCTGTGCCCAGGCCCACGTCAGCCTTCAGGGACCTCGGGAGTGAAGCATATGCTCGCAGCCTGGCAGGCAACACCCTCCACGACATCACACAAATCTTCCCCTTTGAATCTGAAGTCTCCTTATTTTCCTGCATAGAAAAGTAGCTGCTAAACATTTCACTTTTTCACCCTCTATACCTTTTCTTAAAGTCTGAGTGCTGACCTTTTCCCTTACCAAATCTCACCAAATCTTCCAAGCTCACTGCAAATGTTACCTCCTCCTTTAAACTGTGCCTAATTTTCCAACTAGAAGTGCAGTGTTCTGTTTCGATCCCTGTGCCACACTTCACTATCTTCCTACTTATGTTGTATTTAAGCTGCCCCTACCCCCAGCTCGACCAGATCAATGCAGGGAATAGATCCCATTCCCCTTTCATAAGGTCATGAAATACTTAACCGTGAAATTAAGAAGAAACCGGCCTAGAGGGTGAGGAGCACCGTGAGACAGGCCGCCACCGGAAGTGGGGTGGAGCGTCCAATCCAAATTTCCTTTTTTAATAAAATGATTGACCTGAAATTCTACTAAAAAACACCCCCAAGACAAAAAAAAAAACCCACTCCATTTAAACAAACATTCCACCAAACTGTCAATATGATCATGTTGGGAAATGGGACCACGTGTGCCCGTGTGTGTGCCCGTGTGTGTGCACATGTGTGTGCATGTATGTGCCCATGTGTGTGCCCATGTGTGTGAGGGCCTGCGGCTGGCAGGAGCAGGGGAAGAAGGTAAAAGGGACCCCAGAGGAGGGCCTTTCACTTGTGACTTCACATACTTTGGGACTGCTTGGACTTTTTTCCCAGTGAGCTAGTGTTTGTAATATTTTTCATCAGTAAAAACTGTTCAAGCAGCAGCCCTCCACCTCTTAAAGAAAAAGATACCGAGTCCCCTTATCATCTTCCTTGACTTTCTCTGCCCAAACCCTAGGCTGCTGTTCCCTAAACAGCGATTCTGAACGGTAGTTTCTGAATCATTTGTAAGCACTGTGCTTCATGCGGTTATATTTTTCTGACTTTTAAAAGGCTGGGGTTTAAACCGGGAGCAGCCCAAACAGACCCTGCTGTCCGGCCTCACGGGCTCTGGGTCAGACCTTCCTGCAACCAGGTGACACGTCAGAGAACCACCTCATTTCCTGGCATGCTTTAAACTGGCCGTGTGTTCAGCGGTGAGAAAAGGGAGGGCCAGATTACCAAGGGTGGGGCTTGGCGGAGAGGAAGAGGGAAGAGACACCACGAAGAAAAGGGATACACCAGTGACAGGCTGCCTGAGTCCAGCTTTTGTGGCTTCTGGGCGGGTAAGCCATCATGTTAACTGGTAACCATCAACGGGGAAGGAAGGGGGTCATTAAAAATAAACTGGCCCTGGCAACTATTAATAAATCCCTCAGTATTTATAAAAGAGACAAGGACAGGGCAGTGTATTCAAAATATTCTGGGACCAGCCTCTAAGAAAAAAGAAAAGAAAAGAAACTGATAGATACTCTGAAACCAATAAGAAAACACATTAAGAATTCCTTTTTCTAGATAAGTACCTATGGAGTTACATGCTATAAATATTTAGCACATCAGGCCTTTACAGACTGATTCCTGAAAAAAAGAATTCAGGGAGTTATTTTTTAAGTTAATACATTGAAAAAGAAACTATGTTGCCATTATTACTACAGCAGACTTTATCCTTCAGGAACAGAAAAGAGGAGAAAGTCGTTCATACAATGAGCATCTGAAACTGCCACTAAACTTCACGCACAAATCAGGCTCTGCGGCACTCGTGTCCTGGGAGCCAGGGCTGTAGGGTCACGCTGGAAGTGGAGCCCTGCTCTAAGGACCTCAGCTGTCCACCTGATGGGGTGTGGGGCAGACGAGTGCCGCGGCCGGGCGCCTCCGCACCGCTAAGTTAGCAGAAGATAATAGAGAGGAAGGAAATACGCTCCCGGAGGCTCCGTCTGACTCCTGTCTCTGACACAGAGCGCCACAGAACAGTAACCACAGAGAAGACAACTCATTTGCTCAGTTTATCTAACCACGTAAGACTTACATCTCTGTGACTCATAACCAACCTCTCATCATATGATGTCAGAGGACACATAAAGGAAAAAGGAGAAAGAGACCCACGTGGCAATATAATCCCTCCCACCACCCAACGAGGACAGATGTCGCTTACCGAATAAAACTCAAGTGAACACCAAGGGACCGGTGTGAGCCAGAGCAGTCGATGCAAAGAAACACCCCGTAGGTTATGCTCGCCCAGCTGGGGTTTTTGGCTCCACAATCAAAACACACCTGAGAGGAAAATGTTAAATTCTGTTAGCAATAAGTTTATATTAGCCAAATGAGCCATCCCATAGGACACAATATATGAATTGGCTTGAAAGCTGCTTAATCTTTACAGTTTAAACTGGTTATTAGAAACTATCTCAACCAGGTTTTAAAAACCTCACATTTCAATTTATTTTATTATTATATATAACTCTATGTTAATAGAATTGTATTAACATAACACATTAGTGATATATTATTACATATCTATTATAACACTATGCAGTATGGGCAATAAAGAGAACTCTGGTGTGTGTATCAAATTATACAGTAAATTGCATATTGTCATGTACCCATTACAACACTGTGCAGGACGGGAGGGGAGAGAACGCAGGTGTGTGTACCACCCCAAACCCTGCCTATCCTTGAAGCATCAACACGGTCCCTACCAGTCACGTAAAGAAACAGTCATCAGAGCTGCCCCTGTTCAGAATGCTCAAGGCCTTGCTGTCCCCCGGACAGTGGCTCTATACCAGGTGGCAGGCACTTACGGATACTTCTCTCCCCAGCCAGAGGAGAGGGTGGTAGCCAGGCTCCAAGATGTCCCCAGTGACCCTTCCCTCCGGATAGTCACACCCTTGTGCGGCCCCGCCTCACTTTTCCGGGTGGTCGATGTGACGTGATAAGGCAGGATACCCTCCGTCACTTCCAGATTAGCTTCTAAAAGATGCCGTGACTTCCTTCCTCTCCCTTGGATCCCCACCGCTGGGGAAAGCCAGTGCCATGTCTTGAGGACAGGCAGGCCACCTAGTGGAGAGGCTCAAGTGGTGAGGACCTGAGGGCACCAGGTGAGCGAGAGTGGGAGTGGACACGACGGCTTCCAGACCACTGCAACCACATGTGTGACCTCGGGCCTCCTTTCCTTAACAGTGACTGAGGTCAAACCCTCTTCCTCAAAAGGCACAGTGCTTGTCGTGGAGATTCACACATAACTGATTAAAGTCAGACCAAGAGGCTAGTAAAAATTCCACTGACAGGAATTCTTTCCATTTTTTTCCAGGAAAAAAGCTCCCACACTTTAGATACACTCCATAGGCACAGCAACCATGTGAACATTGTCCCAACTACCATCATCAAGAAAGACCTGGCCTCTGGCCTTTGAGGGCAATCCAAGAGGGGTTTTCAAAGCCCCGCGCCATGACGGGCTCACAGGGAGCACAGGTGAACGGTGGGGGTGCCGCGACAACGGACACGAAAGGCGCCAGCCACTCCCTTCCGTGTTACCGGTATGGGTCCTGTGGCAGGCGCGAGGCGGAGGTATTAAGCAGGTGGCGTCACCGATTCCACGCACACACACTGAGCCCCTACCGCTGCTGGCCTTTGAGGAGCTCGCCGTGCAGTGGGAGAGGAGGACACGGAGATGCAGACGCCCTGTGGTAACGGCCATCAGAGCCAAGGATCCACTCCTGGGGACTCTGCCAAAGGAGCTGTCCGTCTGTGAGAGGTCACTTGTCCCTGCTCGCTTACTCAACTAGCAGTTGTGTGTGTGTGTGCAATCAAGTATGCACCTGGGGCCCACAGAGTGGGCGTACAAAGGGGGGTCAGGAGGAGTCGGCGTGCGAGGAGCCCGCCGACTAGCAGTCTAGAAGGCACGACAATCAGTTACAAGGATGGATCTTAGTGAGAAGGACAGGATGCATAAAGTTTTCTAGACAGGGTCCAAGAGGCATTTGGAATCTCAAGAAGAAAGTCTGAAAGGGCAGTAAGTGGCAATAGCCTGTGCAGGAAATGGCCCTGTGGACAGAGGTGACGGCAGAGGGTGGGTGCGCAAAGCCCAGAGCAGGCAAGTCGGAGAACCACTCCCAAGGTGGTCGCAGGCTGGCTGCGAGAAGAGAGCGGTGGGCTATCTAACACGGCCGCTGCAGCCCGTTCCTGACCCACCAAGATGAGGAACTGCTCCAGCGCAGCCCCCCGAGGGCAGGGCCCTGTCCACCTTGCTCACCTGAGCTGAGCGCCTGGCCTGGCACGAGGCGGCATTAAATGCAAATTCAGGTATGGGGCAGCTTGGAGGGGAGGAAGAGCTAATGAGCTGAGACTGGGATGGGGGGGTCTGCGGTGGGGAGGCGGTTAGAAATCCAGGCCTGGCCCTCACCAACGCCACCGTGTTCTGAGAGCATGGACTGCACTTGGCTGTGATACGAAATCCCAAAGCAAAGTTGAGACATGCTTTTCTAAGCAGAGTATCAGTTATTACGGTGATGAAAATTGGTTTTGACTCAATTTGCTTTGCCTAATGATGGGAATAATTGCTATAGAAATAACAGCTAACATCGAGTGCTTACTCCCTGTCAGGCACTACTTTTGGCCAACTGAATGTTCATAACAACCCTATGAGAAGGTATTGTTATTGTCCCCATCAGGGCCACCTTCCCGGGCATGTGAGCTCTGCAGTCCCCCAGGGGTCCTGCACTCGGAAGGGTCCGTGCTTGCTGAATGCTCTGCTGTCTCCTCTTGAAATTCTTAATAGTTTTCAAAGGAGGGCCCTGCTTTTTCATTTTGCACATTTTGTGTTCCCCACAAACTATGTACCATGATTTTGATCCCCATTTTAGAGAAAACTAAGGCATTTTAAAGTTAAGTCTCACAGCAAAAAGTGGCCCTGTGGGGTCGGCCCCATGCAGCCTGTGCCGGGCCGCCTCCCGCCGTCCCCGCAAGGCCAGGCAGCCTTTGTCCATCATCCACTGGACTGTGCGGGAGCCTGTCTGTTTGCTGAGGGTCCATCCGTGTGCCCTCAACCCCTGGCACAGTGCCAGCACACCACCGGTGCTCAGAGGGTATTTGCTGAATGAATAATTTCAGCAATCAATATGAAACTAAGGAACAGTTTAGTTTCAAGGAAGGACTTCACACACTAGAAAGCTGACCCTTATGAGTTCGAACTTTGGGTCCAGAGTAAATGGTCTTCACACACAAGAGGAAGAAACTGGATACCACATTCTAAAAGTAAATGGAGTTGTTTTTCTTTACCTACCTTTCCTGTCTCGTGTATCTTACAGCTCCTTTTTAGAACCCCATTTTGAAAAATGCTTATTGTCATCCAACTCTTCCACATCACTAAAACTAGTTTTCATCTCTGTTTAGGTAACGGTTTCTTACTAATGATCACATAAATAGTCTTAACCTAGAAACATAGCGCACGCACACACACAAAAGGAAACGAAGCATGACATTGTGGGACATTAACAAAAAACATTTTTTTGCCCAACGCTTTCATTAATCCCATTACAGAATATAAAATGTCCCACAGGTGTGGCATTCATAATAAAAACACGTGTTTTGAAGACAAGTATATGGAGGTGCTGCTCTAATTGCTTTTCTTGGATTTCCTCATTTAATCCTCACACTAATAACCCTCTGAATTAGACCCTGCTCACGTCCTGTTTTTCAGATGAGGAAAATAAGGTACAAAGTAAGTGGTCCAGTAACCTGCCCATGGTGCCAGAGACAAGCAGCAGGGTCTGGATAACAATTTACAAGCAAGCCCACACACATGCCTCCAAGTGTCTCCGGGTAGGAAGGCCCTGCCTTCTCATCTTAACAGGGCGCCTCCCCTTTGATGAATTCCATCAAAGAGAACAAGTGTTGTATTTTGGAAATAAAGCAGACCAAAAAATCATACAGTATAAATATAGTTTCAATACTGCTAATTGCAGATCCTAAAGTTGTCTGGTTACAGGAACCACTCTTTATGAACAGATCAATCTCAAACTGAAAACCAAGAAAACAGCACAGAAACTGGCACTGGAGAATTCCTGAAGCCTTTTTCCTCCTGACTTTCCCACCACCATCAGACATGGCTTCAATAAACTGTTTCCTTTCTCCCGCCTCCTAGGCTGTAAAATTATGGGCTCCCCATCCATCATCAAGATTTAGAACAAAAACAGCTACATTTCATAAAATTCAGGAACTTTCTATGCCATCATGTCATGGCTCATGACCATGCTCGTTAACAGCTGTTCACTTTGTAGGCAACAGCTGTTCACTTTGTAGGCGATGGTGGGGACCAGACAGAGCTCTTGTCACAGAAGGAAAGGGGAGAGTCCATGCTGACGCGACAGCCCTTTGCACTCTCCAGATCCCACTCCGACCTGTGATCCTCAGGAGAGGGTGTCACTTTAGCCCCATGCGTCATCACATCTTCAGCCAGTATCAAAAAGTTGTAAAAGTCGTGGCGGGGTGGGGGACGGGGGGACAACCACTGGATATGGAAAAAAAGGAAAACCCCAAAAGAGACCCAAAGGGAAGGGAGGAAAAGGGTCTGTGGTGGGCTTTCTTAGCGAGAAAAGAGCTGGAAGCCATTGCACAGACCACTTGGCAGCTTTATCAGGTACTGAAGCTGCCATAGAAGGACACAGGGAACCAACTGGGCTCCAACGGGAGCCCCTGAGGAACTTTAGAGGTCAGTTCGAGGGTGAGGAGGGGAGGCCAGCCGAGCTTTCCCAAAAGCCCAGCGCTACCAGCTGGCGTTCTGACCCCTTGCATGCTTCCCAGCTGGGTCACAGGTGGCCTGCGGTGTCCTCCGCCACTCGCAGGATCCCCGGGTATCTTCCCCGGCTCTCTCTCGGGTCCCCGATCCTCGCCCCCAGCTCTCTCAGGAACTCACACTGTCCACTCGGCCGCCCCCGAAACCCGCCCCCAATCCGCATATGCTCCTAGGCCCCTTGTCAAGAACCCACAAGTGTCTGCCCTCGGCCCCCAGGACCCCCAGCTGCCCGCCCCGCCAGAGTCCCTGGGTGTGCGCCCCCTCCCCAGGCCCTCCCTTGCTCGGACTGGTGGGCGGCGAGCTGTCCGGACCCAGGAGAGGCCCAGCCGCGACGGCCGCCAAGTGCGACGTGTCAGAGGCCGGGCCGGCTCCTCCTCCCATGGCCGTGGCCACTGGCGCCGCAGGGGCCGCCCGCGGGGTCCGGCACGGATGCCGAACAAGCCTGGACACTCCGGCGGCCGTTACCTTGTTGGTAGGCACCGAGCGGAGGCGCTTGAAGATGGTCAGGATGTCCTGCTTGCCGGGGTCTCCCATTGTGACCAGATAACTGAGGGCGCAGCTGGCCCAGTCAACCGGGAAGGGCCGACCAGGAACGGTTGCCGCCTCCCGGAGCTAGAGTACGGGCCAGGGGGTGGGGCTGCGCGTGACGGCCAGGCCCCGCCCCGGCCCCGCCCCCAAACGGAGCGCACGCGCCGCTCTCTTAGGCCGCGCTTATCTGCGCCGCTGGCTCCGCCCACTCAAGCCCCTCATCCGGCGCTGCACGCGCGTGCGCAGGAGGCTAGCGCGTCTTTTCCAGGTCTTCGCCTGCCCTTCGCGCAGGGCGGTGGGTGGCCGTCCTGGCTTTGGGTTGGGTTAACTCTCATGCGCTCGGCCTTCGTAACCCGCACCCTTTGGGCTGCTTGACTGCCGTTTCGACGGACTACTTCCTTGGCCAAGGTCTTATCGCCTCCTCCCCGTGATTGCGGCACTCCAAGTGGCAAAGGAGGGAGCTCGAGGGGAAGGGGCCTACTCGCCATTTCCGACGGGACTGGAGGCCGGACGCCAGGTGTTCGCCAGGCCCCTAACTTTTTGTGCCCTTTTTTTGCCTAAGAATCGATTTTCTTGAAGTTATCAGTTTGTGTCTAAGGTCAGTGAGAGAGAGCAGTTCTCAGGAGGCAGAAGGTGCTCAGTCAGAACTGACAAGTACAAAGAAGCTTGACGTTTCCCTGCCCTCTGGCTGACGTTACGAGCCAGCACTTGGCGAAGGATGCCTCCTTTACACAAGTGGGGGTGGCGCCACCAGCAAACGTCGCCTGAGTGGTGCCAGCAAGAATAGCAGGTTTTGGAGTCAAGTGCAATACCTTAGCCCCGAGCCCAGTTCAGCCGGCTACTTCTTAGCTCTGTAATCTTAGTCATTTCTGTTCTCTAAAGCTTGGTTTGCTCATCCATACAATGGGGTTAAAAATGAAGCATCAGTGCCCAGCAGCAGGGGAGAGCAGCTTCCCAGAGAAGCCTGGGGAAAGCCTTTGGCAATAAACAGGCTTCCACCTTTAGATGCTAGAAAGGTTCACTAATCTGTCTGCTTAATACCCTCAGGGGAACTTGAAAGCTTGCCAGGAATAGGCTGGAACTTTTCCAAGGAAGGGAAAGTTATTACCTTCCAGGACAGGGCATTATTTTTGCAGACAGCTGGGACTATTTGAAAGTTCTTTCTTACACTGAGTTGAAGTATAATATATATCCCTGTACTTTGTGTCCATTGGTACTAGTTTGGCATGGTCGTGAGGAATAGTCATAGCCTTCCTCATGGGGATGATGGTCCCATTTACTGTTTGGAGCTAAAATCTTACTAAGTTATGTATCAGATTAGGGTGGGGTATGTTTACTCAACTCTCCAACATAGTGCTTAGAAGAAAAAAAGTACAATGAAGTGTAGATAGTGTCTACACTAATAGATGAAACAATGCGTATCAAACCAAATCCAGCAGTATATTAAAAAGTTTAATAATGTATGTAGCCCATGAATGTGAGGTCGATTTAACATTTGGAAATAAGTGATTTTCACCATATCAACAAACTAAAAAGGAAAAATAATATGACCCTATCAATAGATAAGGAAGAAGCATCTGACAAAATTCAACATTCATTCATGATTTTAAAAATAAAGAAAAACAAAAAACTTTCAGGAAACTAGGGTTAAAAAAGAACTTCCTCACCTCCATAAAGGTCATCTATGAAAAACCTAGAACTAATGAGTACATGCATAATGGTAAAAAATTAAAGCTTTCTCCACAAGCAAGGATACCTAATTTTACCACTCCTCTTCAACTGTTGCTAGCCAGTGCAATAGACAAGAAAAAGGAAATAAAAGGCATCCAGATTGGAAAGGAAGACATACAACCACCTTTATAAACAGATGACATGAATGTCTACACAGAAAATCTCAAGAAATCTACAAAAAGAGCTACTAGAATAAATGAGTTTAGTAAGGTTGCAAGATATAAGGTCAATATATGAAAATTATATATGAACAACTGGAAATTGAAAATTTTTTGGAAATTGAAATTTTAAAAACCCATTTACAGTAGCATCAAGTAATATAAAATACATATGAATAAATCTAAGAAAATATGTCCAAGACTTGTAAACTAAACACTGTGTAACAGAGAGAGCAATCAAAGACTCAAATAAATAGAAAAAAATACCATGCTCATGGATTAGAAGACTCAATATTGTCAAGATGCCAGTTCTCCCAAAATTGATCTATAAATTCAACACAATCCAAATCAAATTGTCAGCATACTTTATTTTTCTTTGTAGAAATTGAGAAGCCAATTCTAAAACTTATAATGGAAAGGCAAAGGACCTAGAATAACAAGAAGGACGTGGTGGGAGGGCTCACTGCCTGGCTTCATGGCTCACTACAAAGCTGCAGTAATTAAGGCAGTGTGGTGTTGTGAAAGGACAGACACACCGTTCAATGGAATAAAATAAGGAGTCTAAAAGTAGACCCACATATATATGGTCAATTGATTTCTGATACAGGTGCCAAAGTAATTCAGTGGAGAGAGGGCAGTTTTTCAACAATGGTGCTGGAACAGTTGAACACTCATATGCAAAAAATAAAAATAAATCTCAACTCATACCTCCCAACCATATAAAAATTAACTTGAAAGGATCATAGACGAATCTGTGAAAAATGTGCAACTTGTAGAATAAAATACAGGAGAAAGTCTCTATGACTTTGAGTTAGGCAAAAATTTCTTATATAGGACACAAAAAACAATTATAATTTGATAATTGACTGTTCAAACACATTTTGACATATTTATGCAATGGAATACTTCCCGGCAATGAGAAGGAGCCTGGTAGAGACTTTAACATGAATGAATCTCAGAAGCATTATTCTAAGTGAAAGAGGCCCGTCATAAAAGTCCACACACTGTATTCCATTCATATGACATTCTGGAAAACCCTTGTGGGAAGACCAGCCTTCTACTAAATACTGCATATTGCGGTAAGGACTGTGAGGCTGAGTGACACAGGAGAGAGATTTTTAGAGGACTTACTCTCTTAATGAGTAATCAATATTGTCCCTCTCGTGGAGTATTTGTATTCTAACAGGGATCCAACTTTGTTGAAGAGATTCATTTCTAAGGATTTATCCCCAGCGTGAGGAAGAGATGAGGCTTTATCTTGAAAAGTATCCTAACTCCTCAGGTTTAGCCAGAAGATAGAAGAATGAGGATCTTCCAAAAGTGTGTGTGTGTGTGTGTGTGTGTGTGTGTGTGTGTGTGTGTATCAGTAAGAATAACAGAGAATGAGAAAGAAAAGGACCAAAACTGAGGACAAGGATGAGATTTGAGACCTGAGAATAATAGAACAAGGATGGTTTGAAAGCAGGGCTCAGCGAGCAGGCAGGTCCACGCTGCCCTCTGTGGATTGTACTTGCTATTTATCTTTTATGAAGACACCCCGTTGTGGCTGTGGCCAAGTGGAAGAGCATTCACAGTAAATCCTCACCATTGTGGAAAGTTATGTGACTTCAAGTGAACAAAACCAGTTTTACCACACGCTACTTGACGTAAACAGGAGTTAATTAAGTTCCTACAGCATCTCATCAATGTTACAACCAAACGATGTTGAACAACAGGACGCTTTTTGAGAACCTGCTGTAGTTTATTTTGTTCATTCACAGTTGAATAGGAGCTTGCTGAAAGCCAAATGCCACTCTAAGGAAAAAGTGCACGTGCCTAGGCAGTCATATGATGAGTCACAGAGTGAGATGACACAGACCTTGTCCCTTGCCCCTGGAGGACACCAGGGGACTTTAGCTGTGCTGAAGAGAAACCAAGTGAATGCTGTTCCAGCCAGGCCACGTCTGTAGAGGTCCAATACCCTTAAAGACGAGCCGTGGAATTCGGAGCAGCCTGTCTGATGTCCACCAGTCCCGTATGTTCAGGCAGGGCATACTTGGACATCACAAATGCCCCATGTTAAAAGGCAAAATATTTAAGTAATTATTTGATTGACTTTTTTAAAATAAAGAAATTTAAGCTGATGCCATTACCTCCTTTAATGGGATAAATGATTCAAAATACCCTCATGACTGTAATGTTTGCCATATTACAATATAGCAAAACTAATTGGAAAGTGAAATGAAAACTTAGGTTTACACAACAACCTGTAGAACTTGAATATTTATAACAGGTTTATTTGTAATCATCAAAAAACTGGGAACAACCCCACTATCCTTCAACTGGATGAACAAAACTTGGTGAAGTCATTCAATGGGAGCTATCCACAATAAGAAGGAACAAACTGTTGATACATGAAACCACATGGATGGATCTCACATGAATTCTGTGAAGTGAAAGAGGAAAATCTCAAAAGGCTACATATTGTATGCTTCCCTTCATACGACATTCTGGAAGGCTGGGGATATAAGGTGGGGTTGACTACAGAGGAGCAGGGAGAAATCTGGGGGGTGATGGGATAGTTCTATGTCTTGAGTCTGGTGGTGGTTACACAACTGTACGCATTTGTCAAAACTGGCAGAACTGTACACCGAAAGGAGTGCACTTTATGTAAATTGCATGTAAATTATGCCTTTAAAGTGAAAAAAATCCTCAGCAATATGGGACTTAAGACACATGGAATACCACGCAGCCATTAAATATTGTATTTTTAGTTGAAGCATATTTAGGGACCTGAGAAAATCCTGGTGATCAGATATTAAGAGAAGAAGCATTTACAGTGTGGTCCAGTTTTGTAAAACATACATATTGATGACAATGACACAAAACATGTGCACACATATATGCACAGAAAAAAGACTGGAAAACCTACAGTACACCAGAATGTCAGCGATATTACCTCTGGATGTCAGGCTCGTGGATGATGTTTTTCTGAATACTCTTGCTTCCAAATTTTCATCTGAATTTTTGTTCCTTTTGCAATTAAGGGAAATCATTAAACATTGTTATTTGAAAATCCTAGGAAGGGGCAGGAGCAGCCTGGGTATCCTGACCCCGAAGTGGCCAATGAGCTGCACACAGTTTGCTTGTAGTCAGTTTCACCTCGGTGAGTAAATGCCCTTGGGTTCAGGGCTGTCTGTCTTCATACCCCTTGGCTGGACACTCTGTATAACCTTTGCTCATCTCAGTTTTAGCCCAGTGACAGCTGGTGTTAGTTATCCTTTCCTCAAAGAAGAATGATGTTATCTCTGAAGTTCCTCCCTCCCTCCCTCCCTTCATTTCCTAGTCCTTTCCACAAAGGATTTGAAGAGGTCTAAAACAATATACTGACAGTCCCCCAGCTATGATGGTTTAACTTGATTTTTCAACTCTCTCTGACTTTGACTTTATGAAAGCCATAGGCATTCAGTAAAAACCCGCTAGGCTAAGCTGTGATGTTCAGTAGGTGACGTGTATTAAATGCATTTTTCAACTCGCATTGGGTTTATCTGGCTGTAAGACGTAACCCCTCATGACTTAAAGAGCACCTGTAATCTAAGTTTCATTGATTGGTCCAAAATTGAATTTATTTTTTCTTTTCAGTTTAGCTCCACAAGCACCTGGCTAGCGAGAAGATTCAGACCCAGTCCTTGCACCGATGAGGTTGTTAGTGGGGGAGTGCCAAGGGGGCAGGGAGAACGCTGGGGTGAGATGCCCCAGAGCGCAGGGTAGGTAGGGCCTTTTAGGTCTGGCAGCACCATAATGGGTAACTCCCGTCACACCGCAGGTATCTTGAGTGCTGGGAGGGCCGGGCACGTCCTCGCCGGGTGCCAGCGCCCTCGTAGTCCAACAGCGCAGCCTAGTGGGCACTGCCCCGCACTGCACTGCCGCGCCTGACGCGCACGCAGCTGTGTGGTAGCTGTCGCACCCTGGATAAGTGACCTAACCTCTCCGTGCCTCAAGTTCCTCACCTATAAAAATAGGAAAAATCATATTTACCTAGTTTATGGGACTGCTGTGAGGATTCAGTGAGTTAATAAACTTTAAAGAGTTCGGAACACTGTCTGGCACCGAGTGAAATACAAATGTTTGCTACTATTACTCCCCAATTACAGATGAGAAAGGACCGTATTTTGCCGTGTCTAATGCGCACCCATGTTTTTGGCCCAAACTTTCAGGGAGAAAAAACTTTCATTTTAATTTCTTAGTTCAAAACTTAATTTGTTTATATTTAGGTACTTGTTTTTTGTATTATAAAGGGATTTTAGCATTTATTTTTTAACATGGTATAAGAAATTTTATGTATAAAAATTTTTATATAAAAAATTACCATATTCCAGGGTATTATCTTGCATACAGATACCATTATTGATTTCTACAGTTACACTTTTAACTCATAAGCATAAATAAAAATTAAATACATTTATATAGACACAGAGTTAGTACTACCTATGTATAATGAGCATCCTTAATTTTCCCTTACAAATTTGGGCAAAAAGGTGTATGCATTATACATGGCAAAATATGATAAGGATGCTCAAGGTCACACAGCTAATTAAGGTCACACACTTGGAGCCAAGTGTGAATGCAGGAAATATAACCTCACAGTCCATGCTCTTAATTATTGACTTTATTTTTATGGCTTTGTAAGCCGGCCATGAAGTTTCAGGAAAGAAACAATAACATTGTCAGACTTTGTGTGGAAAATCTAGGCTCCTTACATAGTTTCCTACATGGCTGAGTTTGTGGCTGGGAGGACGCGTCTGTGCCCAGCGACTGGATGGGGAGGAGCCGGAGCCTCCCTCTGGGTGTGCGTACTTTGGTTGGTGGTGGTCGGGGTGGAGACAGCCTTCATAACTAGGTCCCCGTACTTGTGTGCTTCATCAAGCACTCTCACATTCTTTTTTTTTTTTTTTTTTAAATTTTTTTTATTCTGCGAGTTTTTTGGGTTTTTTTTGTACGTGGGTAGCTCCCTGGCTGGGAATCGAACCCAGGCCGCAGCGCTGACAGCGCCAGCGCCGAAGCCTTAAGCCACTACACCACCAGGGAACTCCTCACTCTCACATTCTTGACTTCGGGTGATCATGAACACGGGAAGACAGGAATCACTTCCCCGTTTTCCAGATGAGGAAACAGGGTTAGGGAAATGAAGGGACTCTGTGAGGACATGCAGCTCATCAGTGACGTAAAATGCCCATCTGACCCTGGTGGGACACTTCTTCCTAGATGCCACCTAACCCTTCCTGCCCCGCAGTGGGAATCATAGGAATAGCCCAGGATGAGATGTCACATGAGGGACCCAGCTCCTATGCCCCGGAGCTGGGTTAGGAGTGTCTGCTGGTCACCTGAACACATCCAGGAGCACGTGGAATTGCTGGTCTCTCGGTTCTCAAAGCATGGTCCTGGGGCAGCACACCCTGGGGACTTGTTGGGTATGCAAACTCTGGCCCCTTCCCATCCTAGTGAGTCAGCAGGTCTGGGAAGCGGCCCAGCTACCTGGGGAGTGACACCCTCTGGATATTTGAGAACCAGTGGTTTAGACCACAGCACTGGACTTCAAACCCCAGCTCTGCCCAACTTGTATGGCCTGACACGGGTCACGCAATCTCTCTGTAAAATGGGGAGGAGGTCTATATACCCCTTTGCAGAAACAGTGCTCCACACGGGGCCCAGTGTGTGTCTGAGAAATGTTAATCCCAAGGCAGCAGGATGAGAAGCTTCCTGTCCCCTGATGGTGCTGGGGTCAGCCTGGCTTCTCTGACCCTCTGTCTGGCCTTGGCCCTGGCTGGCAGGTGAGCCTCGAATCTCAAACACAGGTCAGCAGGATTTAGCACTGCTTGGGTCTGCCCTCTCCGGGCAGTGGAGCTGCCTCTATCCCTGGCCCAGGTCTCTCAGTGGGGGTCCCAGGTGTGTCCAGTGAGGGTCCCCAGGGGTGTCCATGGGGGTCCCCAGGTCTGTCCAGTGGGTGATCCCAGGTGTGTCCAGTAGGGACCCCAGGTGTGCCCACTGGAGCCTGTGGAGCTGCCTCCATCCCAGCGGGTCCGTTCTGCTCGTTCCCACCAAAGTGACCAGCCCAGCGGTCCCTCCATTCCCTTCTACGGGAAAACTGATGGCCAGAAAGGGGCACACACCTCTTGCAGGTAGGTGGGGAAGGGGCTGGGAGGGGTGCAGGCCTGCCTGACGTGGGGCTGAGGAGGGCAGTCACCACCCTGCAGAGAGCTGGCACGGTGAGAAGCGGCGAGGAGCTTACAGGCATCGACAGGGCAGAGCGCTGGCCTGGATGGTCTCCCACTTCTGGACACCCCTAAGTTCATCCCCACTTTATGGAAACTGAGGCTCAGAGAGGCTCAGGCATGTGCTTGGGCTTCTGGTCCCATGAGGCAGAGGCCCTCCCCAGTCCGTGTGCGGCCCAGCCTGACCTCCAACCCAGGAAGGGATGCTTCCCACTGGAGGTGGGCAAACGGCCCAAGGGCCCCCTAGTGCCTCGCTCTGTAGGCCCTTGGGGCCAGGTTAGAAGACCCTGTCTTTCCTGATTTCCTGCGACTCGGGGGCTGATTTCCAGGATCCACCACGCACACTCTCCAGGGACCACCCTGCCCCCTCCTCCTTGGCCTACCAGAGTTTCCCAAAAGCAAATGTGGTCCCTTCTTCCTGCCTGTCCTGGCACCACCACGTTTTGCACACAGTAGGGGCTCAATAAATTCTTGGTGAGTGAATGACACCCAGGACAGACAAGTAGGGGGCCAGCTCATCTCCTGCCTGGCTCAGCTCCCCCCACCACTGGCTCTGTGATCCTTAGTGTGTCACTGCCTGCCCTCACCTGGCCTGTTTCCCCATGAATGAGAAGGGGGCTAGTCAGGTGGCCCACCGGGGCCCTTCTCAACCTCTCCCATCCCTACCCTCATGGATTGGGAGGGGGTCTCCTCCAGGCCTTGCCCCTAGCACTCAAGGCCCTGGCAGAGCCCAGACTCACAAGCCACACAGCGAGGGCCAGTGTATGTGGTCAGGTGGGTCAGGGCCCTGCAGCGAAGCCCGGGACGCAGAGGCCAGCCCTGTCCCCCATCGGCAGGGACCTCGGGGGGCCCTGTGTTTTACGTTAAGCTTTGGCAGAGCCAGATCCCCTCTTGGTCACTTGGCCAGAGCTTACTTGCCCTCCAGGCATTACAGGGGCCTTGGAGAGGGAGACCCTGCTGCAGTGAGTGAGAGCACAGCAGTGACCCAGGGGATAAGGAGCAGCTGGGCCTGGGCAGCGGCTGTGGGGAGCGGAAAGATGGAGAGGCAAAGAGGACTTGGTGGCCCTGAGCGGAGGGTGTGAAAAGGGCAGCCAAAGATACCCGGGGTACTGGCTGGAGGCCCAGAGAATGGGGTGTCACTCACAACCAGTTAGTCACCTCTTTCTGAGCACCTATGGCCTCTCCCCGTTACTGGAACCCTCCAAACAGGAAGGCAGGCACCAATGTTTCCTGGGGAAACTGAGGGCCACGCTGAGCAGGAAGGTGGGCAGTGGGACCCCCCAGGATTCCTTGTCTGACAGGAGCTGGCTTTGAGGGCTCATGCGCACCCCCTCGCTCTCTGCGGGCAGTGGAGGGGCCGAGGACGGGCTTGGCTTTAAGAATCCTGCAGATGTGTCTGACTCACAATTCTGCTGTGGGACCTTGGGCGATTCCCTGGTCTCCAGACCTCCTGTGTCCTCTCCCGCAAAGTGGGGTGACCCCAGCCTCCCACGGGCTGTGACAGAGCATGAGCTTACCAAGTGCCCAGGGAGCCTGCTCTGAGTCCTCCCTTCCCTGTCCCTCTGAGGTGGGCATCCCCTGGGCAGCGGCAGCTCCGGTGGGCTCCAGTTCATCCTCTGAAGCAGAGCGCGGGGTGCCCATCACCCACCAGAACGGGGCCCTGCGTGAGCCAGGCAGAGTGACACTGTGGCAGAAGCGGCCCCTCTCAGTCCTCCTGGCTGCCCCGTGAGGGCGCGGTGCCCAGATGGGGTGCTTTTCGGGGGCAGCTTCACCAGGTTTGCTGCAGTGGCTCTCGCACCTCCCCCTTCTCACATTCCCCGTGAGGGTGGAGGGGT
The DNA here is from genome assembly GCA_004026885.1 of Lyroderma lyra. Classification (NCBI taxonomy): domain Eukaryota; kingdom Metazoa; phylum Chordata; class Mammalia; order Chiroptera; family Megadermatidae; genus Lyroderma; species Lyroderma lyra. Next base: position 93,625 of record PVJL010003693.1, on the reverse strand, counting down.
CCACGGGGGGTTCACTCAGCACCACGGACCCACTGGGGCTCCTCAGCAAAGTCGGGCTCTAGGCGCCTGTTCCCTGCTCAGTCAAGTGGAAACGGGGAGACTTTCCCACCCCCGGGGTGTTTGGAGATGGGCACGTCCGGGCAGATAATGTGGGAGCAGAACACAGGGACCAGGTCCTCGGGGAGGCCTGGTGACAAGTGCCCTCTGGTCTGGTCCCTCTGTGTGGGCCTCAGGGAGGGACAAAGTGCCAGTCTGCTGCCCACAGCGGGACGCCCAGGCCACGCAGCAGCCGGTGTGGCAGGGGCAGCAGGAAGGGGACGTGGCCCTTTGGGCAGCAGGCTGTTAAGTGCCGACGAAGACATGCCCCCTGGCCAACGTGAGCGTCAGGCACACCCGTGGCACAAGAGACGGTCGTACTCGTGAGATCAACTGTTTATTGATTTTTTTCCTAAAATACTATACATTTAAAGAAACTCCTGAACTGAAGAGACATGACAATTTTTGGTAACCTGTAGCAAAGGAATGAGGATTTCTGCTGGTTCGGTCTTCAAGACAAACTCGTACACACGTTCGCTTCCCGGGCGCACACCAGGCTCACTGGAAACACCGAGTAAATGCATAGCTTGTGGGGGCGGCGGCCGTGTCTCCACCATCTGAGTTAGACAAAACAAAAGTGCGCCCTCCCCGCCCCGCCCGCGAGCACGCCTGCTCCCTGATGACCAAAGATGCTCAGGAGGGGTCCTTGTGCCGGGGGGAGCGGGGGCGACCCAGCTTCTGTTTGCTCACGAGGAACACGGATGACGGAAATCTGCAATTGCTGGAAAGCCCTGGGGGTGTTCAGTGTTCTGCTACAGAGGGGACGGGGGCCGGTCAGAGGTGGGCCCACAGCTGGCAGTGAGGGCACACTCCCTTCCGGCAGGGTCCCCGAGGCCCAGAGCTCACGTCCTGAGCCTGGAGGAGCCCGACCAACCGGCCAGGCTTGTGCAGTTTACAAATTAAACCCACTGTCAAGAGGCTTTACATCTCATTCAAACAGTAGACCAGTGACCTTTAGATTCTCTGGATATCAAATACTATGTACAGACAGACACCGCATGTGACTACGGCTAACAGGAAGCATCGTAAGCCACAGATACATGTGCCTAAACAGTCAGTCTTCTCACTTTTAACCTTCCAATTACGGATAGAGCTGTTAATCTGCAAGACCTAAGCTTTTGTTTCTTTGTTCTGTTTTTTTGTCTCTTACACTTTTCTTTTTTGCAACAGTTAAGTTTTCAGCATGAACGGAGCAGAAATAGTTTTTAAATATGGCAACTCTGGGGAGTACTACATAGTTAATTCCGAAAACTCATGTCTGGATGCCCCACGTGCACAGAGCGCCCATGGCAGGAGCCCGCCCGAGCATGTGCCCATCCTCTGCTGCGATCTCTGGCCTCAAACACCATCTGTCTAAATAAGCCAGGCCGTGGCTCGGCCGGTTAACAGTCCAGCACAGAAACAGAGCTGTCGTTTGCTCAAGCCTGGGCTACTTCAATCTGTGCCATAATTTAAGTATATAAACAAGTACACCTGTACACAGCCTTTAAATTAAAAACCACAGGAAATGGCATGTAAATTTGTTCATTTAAGTTGCGGGTGATGAGATGCGTCAGAGAAAGGAAGCAGTGGGACGAGAATCAGTGGAGCCCGCCATTGACACGGAGGAGGAAGACACGGCCGGGACGTGCAGAGGCAGGAGAAGCCCCCACACAGGCCGTGGGGGCGGGCAGGCCAGCGCTGGTGCTGTACTGCATCGTCCCGTGCCCAGCCCTCCCGGTCCGCGCCGCGGAAAGGCTGGCTGCCAAGTCCCGGCTCGTCTGTCTTCTAGAGACACCATGAAGCCAAGAGCCACGGAACCATCACCTTTTGCAGGAAAAGGTGGGGACGCCCACACGGCCGGCTGGAGGTGCCCAAGGTGCTGCCCAGGGCGATGGCTAACAGACTTCCTGGGACCACAGCCTCCACCCTCCGCCAGCCCGCCCACCGGGCTGTCACTGGATCGCCTCGACGTAATTTGCTGGGTACAGGCCAACCTGCCCGTTGTCCAAGCGTCCCTTGCACCAGCCCTGCTCATCCTCATCCTCTATTTTGGTGAGCTCATCCCCTGCAGGACAAAAAGAGAGGGGTCTTGGTGAGCTGGCAGCTGACACAAAGGGACTCTAACTTGGGTGGGGGGGTGAGCAGTCTCCTGGGGGTCCGGTGGCGCAGGGGACCGGTTATTTTGTACTAAACTGCATTTTAAATAAAACAAGCCACCCCGGCAAGTTGGAGGCACCTGCCTGGATGCCAGTGGGGAGCCCACTTACCAGCCTTGAAGCTCAGCTCATCATGTTCCTGCCCCTCGTAGTCGTAAAGGGCCCGGACCCGCACTTCCGTCCCCAAGGTGGTGTCCTCGTCAAACGGGTTGGAGTCCCCATTGGCATCCGTGGAGGAGAAGGGGTTGTTTGACTCGTCGTCTGACCAGTCCGGGGGGTAGCTCTGTGTCTTTTCGTAGCTGCTCACACTGCAAGAAAGGGTTGACCCAGGGCCCTGAGCACGGGGCCAGCAGAAGCATGGGGCCCTGGGCTGGGCCGGGGCTCCTTCCACCGGAGCACGGCGCCCTCGGCATCACGGCGCTGTCGGGCTCCCTGCAGGGGCCGCCCAGCAGGCCCATCTCCCTGCGGGGCCCTGACAAGGGTTAGTGGCAGACAGAAAAAGCAACCACAGACTGTTAGCCGGTGCCCCCTCCCCGAGATATCGGAAAGTCAGAGCCAGGCCACCGCCTGCGGGCCTCGTGCACTCACTGCTCTGAGTGCGGGGACCGACAAGCCTGGACGGAGGAGGAGACAGAATGAGCGAGGAGGGAAGCAGAGGGAAGCGCTTGTTCACCAACTTTTTGGCCTTAATGTCCTCCTTCTCACTGACGGTGCTGCCCGTGTCATCCTCATCCTCGAAGGGGTTGTAGCTGGACAGTGACTGCGCTGACCGTGCAGGGTTGCTCGGGACACTAAGGTCGCTATGGGGAGAGAGAGAGCTTTCAGGGGCCCCCGCAGTGCAGGGTGCTCCCGGCTGCATGATCACAGGGCCAGGGGCTAAAGGGCCAGATCGGGCTGGAGGAGGACGGTCTTTGGGCAGAAAGGTTGTTTTTGCAAAACACTTGGCAGACCTGCATTGCTGCACGTGCCCGAAGTGTCTAAAAAGAACGTGACCCCCACTTTCCGTCCCTGCGTCCGGACGCGGTCTGTCCTTCTCTCCACCATGCTCCCCACCTGGTGTTGGCCCTGCTGCTATGCACTGGAAGGCCAGACAGCTAGGGAGGCTCAGCCCGGGGAGGGAGTGCAGATGAGCCGGGGGCGGGGGAGGGGGCGGAGTTTTTCAGACCCCACAGCACAGCACGCCCCCCTGCTTCCAATGACCAAAGGATACAGGGCCTCCTCCCCAGTTCTTCTGGGCCTGGAGCTTCCAAAATCAGCCCCGGAGCTGCTGACCAGACCTTTCTAGGAATAAAGAACCCTTTCTGTGCTCCAGAAAGAGAAAATCCATCTGTACTACTGTGCCAACTGCCTACTGTGTGCCAGGCCCAGGAGGACCAGAGAGAAATCAGACCCAAGTGACTGCAGGTGCTAAGAGCAGAACAAGATGGCAAACAAGTGGGATAGGCCCCCAAGATCCCAGCACCCCACCATGCAGCTCTGGGCCGATGGACCCGAACACTAAGTCACAGGGCAGTGAGCGTTCCTCCGGCCAGCACCACCTCTCCCCTCCAAGCCCAGGGCTGCATGCAGCAGGCACCCAAAGTGCTAGGGAGGGGAGGGGAGGAACGCCTCACAAGCCACCAGAGTGACCCCCAAGTGGCCTCATCGGCTTCAGCCCGCTCGCTGACTATACCCGGGCCACATGTCTGAGACCACGATGCCCCTCCCTCCTTGGTACCTTCCTATAGCTAACCTTCTGTGGGGCGTTGGTCCTGGGCAGCTGAATGTGGGCAGCAGCGCCAGCAGCTCAGAACCCCCTACCAGGCGCTCCCCCAAGATGGTCTGTTATCCTCCCCACTCTCGTCCATCACACAGGCCTGATCCTCGGGACAGTGCTTATTGCTTTGGTCAACCAAGCCCACCTGCCCATATAGGAACAAAGCCGCTGAACGATGACAGGCCATGTGTGCCCAGGGGGCCCGGGGCTGCAGGAAGGCCTCGAGAACCTGTGCTGATGCTTCCTAGAGAGCCACGATCACGAGATGTGCCATCACGTGGTGTGCCATGGGGGCCTCTGGGAGGGGCAGCCTGAAGGCAAAGCTCTGCAGAGGGAAGTGACACGAATTTGGAGGCCAGAGGCAGGCACTGCCTAGCAAACTCCAGCTGTGAGGCCCTACTGACCTCACTGCCACCTCTTCGATCCAACTCAGTTTTTGCAAACAGTGAGGTCAGAGCAGACAAGGCTGTCAAAAAGGAGGTGATCTGAAAAGGGGGACACTTGGCGATGTACCTGCCTACAGTGCCGGGAAGTGTAAGTCCAGACCTGGCCAGTACCCCGGAGGCCGCCTGAAGGAAACCACCTGCCTAGAAGCACCACTGGGGACCTGACATCAGCTCCTCCCTTCACTTGGGGCCCGAAGCATATCTGTGGCAAAGGCTTCCTTTCTGGATCTTTCTGCAGCTCCTTCACCAGGTGGACGTATGGTCCTCCCCAGAGATGCCCTGGGAGCATCAGGACAGGCTCCATCGGGTACGCTTCAGGTGTCCAAGCTGAGGCGTCCCAGCACGTGCAGAGGGCCTGGGGGGCCTTTCCCCGGAAGGGCAGCTGCCCTGCACCCACCTGCTGGGCTTGTTCTGCAGGGCCTGGTCGCCCGTCTGGCTGATGCCGGTCAGGGTGATGCCGTCAGCGGCCTTCTTCTTCTCTCTCCGGCTGAGAGTTCGATTCAGGTCCACAGACCACTCCTGCACAAAGGCACCAGGGGGGGAGGGGGAAAGGTCAGGGAGAGGTCGGCAAGTGCATGCGAGTGAGGCCATGTGAGTCTACAACACTGGCTGGGGGGCTTGGCCTTCGGCACTGAAGACCCTTCCTGTCTATGCTCTGAACTGTCTCTGGTTCCCAGGGCAGCAGGAGAGCTGGCTGCGCGGATCTGAGTGACCCAGCAATGGGGCAACAGGACCTGGGGTGCCAATAAAATTGACCTGGGCGACTGCCACTCAGCAAAGGGCCAGGTAAGCCAACCGACCACTCTCGTCCGAGCGGCGCCCACCCCGCCGCTCTCTGCTGCCCTGGAACGTTTCCTTTTCTATCTGAGCACGTGCCATGGGAGCAGCGAGGCAACGTGAGGTGTTCATCTCCCCCCGAGGGTCCCCACTTCCCAGCACACCGGCAGGCGTTTAGCAACCGCCCCGAGAAACATGGGAGAGGAGGGCGGCGGGCAGGGGACAGGGGCTAGAGCAGGATTTTCCAGAAAAGCAAGCGCATGTGCACATGAGTTCTCCTTCCTTCCTGACTCCGCCCACCACCAAACAGCTTCAACGGACTCCTCAGCTTTGCTCACATGTCCTTGCAGAACCTCAAGGTCAGACGCCATCTTAGGAGCCTCAAGGCTACTCTGCCAAGTTCTCTCTCAGAAGAGGAAACCAAGGCCCAGAAAGACAAAGTAACTTGCCCACACAGAGCTGGTGGCAGATATGGGCTCCTGACTCCAGACCGGGTCACCTGTTTATTATTTTCTCAACTGAAGGAAGATGACTAAGAAGGCACTTCAGAGTTCCTTCTGAATATAAATCTGTTCTGACTGGGTGGCTTACAAGGGTCCAACCCCAGGCTGACCACTGTGCTCAAGCCCAGGCTGACCTTGAAAGGAAGGTCAGAACAAAACAGCAGGCTGAGCCCCTGATGTGGTGGCTCTTGCCCAGCACACACAGCCAGCCCCAGGCTGTGGACACACACACAGACCCACGGACTGGACACACACCGTAGGAGGTTGGAATTCAATATGTTAGCCATAAAATAGAAACTTACTTCGTCCTCGTGGCATGGAAAATAAAAACAAGGAATTTCATTAGAGAAAGGCAAGCATGACCCCGTGAGAGCTGTGAGTGCCGCGTGTGGGCGCCGGTTTCCAGCCCGAGGGGAAGGGCCACTGTGGGCTCTGGCCCAGACACCCACCCCTGAGGGACAGCCTGTTGGGTCTCCCTTCCCTGACCGCTCCGCTCCTTGGGTACTGACTACAGGCAGAAACCCTAAGAGGGGGGCAAATTTCACAGGCCCCTCAGGGAGCAGTGAGCACCCCCGTGGGGTGGAACCCCAGCTGTGTGCACCAGTGTGTCATTAAGTCTCTTCTTCCCAGCGTGCCATCATGAGGGAGGGGGCTGTGTGCTTTTTCCTCTAGGTCCACTTCCACTAGGAAAGGGGGCCCCAGCCCCCTGCTTTGTCCTAATGCCTCTGTGGAAGGAGTAAAGTCTGCTCTTGGCCTCCTGTTGGGAGCAGATACCCTAGAAACGGTGTGGGGATGGGGTGCTCGGCTGCAGGGACGCACACTGCCATCTGACAGCTTTCTGCAGAAGCTCCAGGATACAGGCCTGCGTGTGAGGATGGACAAGACTACAGGCTAACGAGGGCCAAGCAGGCTTCCATGTAGTGGGTCCGGGACCAGGTCACTGAATGTCCAGCCCCCTGAGGAGTCGGCTCCCGTTGGATCCCATCTCACACATGGGGAAACGGAGTCACAATAAAGGCAATGGCTCGCTCAGCATCCCATAGCTGGTAACAGTGAAGTGGGACCTGACTGCAGTCTGGGCTGTGGCTGCTACCCAGTCAGAGGAAGCCACACGGCCGAGTCTGAGGCAGGGACAGTTGCCTCCAGCAGCCTCCCAGGAAGGGCGGTAGCCACAGCCCTCCTGGCCCTGCTTTACCACGGCCGTGGAGGATCCCCTCCCTCAGAGCCGTGAGGGAGCTGAGGGAGGAGGGCCTGGTGACCCAATCCTAGGGCTGGATGCATCTGAGATCCCCAAGCATTTTGCAGGTAAAGATATTGGACGGCTTGGACCCAGGAAAATGGGAGAAGAGGGAAGTCAGTCCCGAACCAAAACTGACTGAATACACTGTCAGAAATGAGGGAAAGCCCCCCGCTTCACACGGAGGCTACACCCCCTTCTGCCCAGACCAGAAGCCATTGAGCCGGAAGGCACTGCGGCCACTCCCTTCCCGGCCATCCCCAGGGTGGGCAGGGAGCTGAGGGGCCTGTGTGTCCTACCACCCCTGGGATGCAGCACGAGGCGAAGGCCAGTGGTCACCAATTTGCCACTCAGGTTCTTAAGGAGAAAGAACGAAACTGCACTGGCCTTAGCAGTTCGCGAGGCCTAGCAGCAACGCCTCCAGCCCGGGACGTTAAGCACCAACTTGCTTTCTAGGACAGCCTGGTGACGGTGGCGTCACAACAGGACAAAGGCCAGCACAGAGTTGGAACGAGAAGGGCAGCATGTGACACAGCCCTGTGGGGCCAGGCCCTCGACAGGCTGCAGGGTCCTCTTACCTCAAACTGTGGCCAGTTCATGGACATGCCCGGCCCGTGGTTGGCCCTGAACCACCTCAGGTCCTCCACCGCGTCCGCAGCTCTGATGTTCTGCTCCAGGTCACGGTAAATGTTTCTGTAGCTAAATCAGAGCAAGAAGCATGACCCTTTTGGAAGGCAGGGATGGCCACCAAGTGTCCTGGCCCAGTGCCTGGCCCCAGCAGGCGCCAAAGTCAGCAGCTGCATGACAGTCGACTTTACAGTGCAGGGCAGAATACCCCGCGCTGGCTCGGTGGGGGATCATTGCTCCTCGACATGCACAGACAGGGACAAACAACACCCATGGTGTGGAAGCCACAGTTCTGGCTTCTGACAAATCAGCTTTAAATCACCAGGTGGTGACAACTTGGCTTTGCTGTGTCAGATAAGACAAAGGCACTGGCATCTGGGCCCCACGGGGTGCTAATCTGGGTGGTCCCATTTCATCAGGTCCAGGATCTAGCTTCAGGCGAGTTCCCTCTCATTGCTTCCAAAAACCTGGGAGGTTTGTACTTAGCTGAGCAAAAGCAGCAAAGGCTGCAGCAAAACCCACCTGCCACCCGGCCTGCGGGCCGCCTTGTACCTGACAGCTCACCTTCTTAGGGGCTGACCATGTCCAGTAAGAGCAGCACTGCGGGCCTGCTCTTTTCACCCCTAATCTGCATGGCTGACAAGTCATTTACCCTCTCTGGGTCTTAGTTTCCTCCTCCACTGAGTGGGCATAATGCCACCTCTTATGGGTTGAACTGTGCCCTCCAAAAAAAGATATGTAAGTCCTAGCCCCCAGTACTTTGGAATGTGACCTTATTTGGACATAGGGTCATTACAGAGATAATCAAGTCAATGAGATCATTAGGGTGGGCCTTACTGTATGGACATCTTTTCATTAAAACTGAGGAAATTTGGACACAGACACACACAGAGGGAGATGATGTGAAGACACATGGAGAGAGACAGCCACGTGACAGGTGATACGTCCACAGCCAAGGAAGGCCAAGAACTGACAGAAAGCTGGAAGAGGCAGGGAGTTCTTCCACAGCGCCGTCAGAGGGAGCACGGCCCTGCCGACACCTGGATTCTAGACTTCAGCCTCCAAACTGAGGGAGAAGACATTTCCACTGAAGCGAGCCACCCAGGGTGTGGTGTTTTGCTAGAGCAGCCCCAAGGTACGACTACACCAGCTACTTGCCAGAGTGGCTTGGAGGACTGAGAGAGGCCAGGAGTGGCAACTGGGGACAAGCTCTCACACGTGGGAGCTCTTGTACACACAGAGGAGCGTGACACAGCTCTGCCCTGCCCGAGCCAGCAGTGCAGCCTCAGGCAGGTCGTTTAACCTCACCAGCCTCAGCTTCCTCATCTGTCAGCTGGGGAATAATGCCACCTACTTCACAGACTGTCATGAAGACGAATTAAACAGTGGAGTGTGGCTGGGTGGTAATCGCTGCTTTCGGATTTTTTTTTTTTTTTTCCTTTTTGGTATGTGGGTAGCTCCCTGGCCGGGAATTGAACCCAGGCCGCAGTGCTGACAGCTCTAGCACCGAAGCCTTAAGCCACTACACCATCAGGGAACTCCATGCTTTCGGATTTTTTATGCAGGACACAAAGGGAATGTACTTCCTGTTAACAAGTCTTGACTAGTGAGTTGATTCTAAACAGCTTTACTCTATGGATGACAGAAGTCCACATCCAGGGTTAGCCCAAACCTCTGTCCTGACAAAGGCATCATGGGACCAAAGACAGGAGGGTGCAGGAGACATACCCCGGCCTCCCTGTCATGATTAAGAACCAAGTCTCCGAGGACTAGAACCTCCGAGAAGTCAAGGACGGACTGGCAGCAGCTGCTCTGGGTGGAAAGGACTCCCAAGGGGCCTCAGAGTCGGACCCAAAACGCCAGACTTGCACAGGTTCCAAATTCGCCAGCTGGCTGGTCTGAGCTGCGGCCCTCCCTTCCGGCCCAGACCCCAAGCACTCCTGCAGAGCAGAGCTGACAGGGTGTGGCCCCCGTGTGGCAAGAGGCCATTGGCTCAGGTCAGCGACCAGCTGTTCTGGGCAGTGGCAAATGGGCCCCGCCCCCACTCCTGGGCAGGAGACCTTACGACTGTGAGACCTGGAGACAAACTGCTGTCCCAGTCTGCAGAGCCGCAACTGAGCTTTACTCCAAAGCAGCGCTCCACCGACTTCACTGGGACGTGCTCTGCAGCTAAAAGCACACTTGCCTGGACACATTGGACAGGTCTAGGTGCTTCTGAACCTCCAGCAGAACTTCCCGGAAGAAGCGCAGTCGTTTCTCCTCGAACTGCTGGCACTGCTCAAACACCTGCTCCATGTTCTCCATGTACTGAGGGGTGGCCTGGTCCAGCTCCTTCAGTGACTTCTCATACTTCTCCTTGGTCTACAAGGACAGCCAGACACCACCCGACGAAGGCTCATTTCCATGCGGCCCAAGGCCCTCTGGCCGAGAGGAAGCGAGCTGGACCCGGGTCCTCACCACCTTTGTCCCTGTCCACCACTTCGGAATTCATCAGCATCTAGACTTACTTATCAGGTGACACTACTAAGCCGGCCACTTTGGCACCTTGGGTGACTTACATAGAGAATAAGCACAGTGAGGAGCTGTGACCCAGTATCTAAGGAGCACCCTGACTTATACTTTGTACCCCTCAAGTCCCTTGACAGCAGCAGCCTCCACTCCCCACCCTCAGAGCAGAGCGGGTGGGGCCGGGGGCCCAGTGCACAGGCGCAGACCCTCACCCACATCGGCCCTCACTTCTGGGAACTATTGTATTATAAGGTGCTGTCGCGTGTGGAAACCCCATGACTCAGACCTCCAGGCCGAACCCTACGTGCACCTGCCCTGGGCAGTCATCCCCACTAATCCACTGTGGGAAGAGCACCTCAGATGCTACATGCTTGCTCACTGCCTCCCTTGACTAAAAGCCCCTGTCCCCACCACTCCTTGAGGCTGCTGGAGAAATCCTCCCTGCTCCTGGCCCTCAAGGTCCCCTGGGTCCCAGTGCATGGTTCAGTTCAGCCCCCACCCGAGGTGGGCACCGCAGGATCTGCTGAGCTGAGGTGCTCACATGCCACATTCATGAGGGCAGGAATGTTTTATTGAGGTACCCTCTACCCACCCCTGTAGCCAAGCAGTGACACAGCCTCCCCGTGTGCCAGATACGTGGGCAGGAGGGGCAGGTGCACGACGTACCTTGAGAACATCTTGCTTGCATTTCTCTACTTTGTCTTGCAATTTCTTAAGTTGCTCAGGGTTGAGGGACGGGTCCACCTTGCTGTTGCTTTCTCGTGATATTGCCAGCTTCTCCTCTTTGCACGCTGCATGGTAGGCTTTCTTTGCTGCTTCTACCTACGGGGAGGATAAGTTCCTAGGCATCACGCTCCTGGAAGTTTAAAATCCTTGCTCGAGGCTACAGAGACCAGGACGTGCCTGCACTATCAAGGAAAGGGAGGCGGAGGTGCACAGCTGCATGCTCAGTATAACAGGCTGTAACGCAGGACTTGGTTCGACAGGTGCTGACCAAACGCCCGCTTCGTGGCAGGCACTGTTCAGGGCACCAGGGGTGCAGCGTCAAAGGACCTGGGCTTTCATGGGGCTGATGGTCTAGCTGGGGTGGCAACAAGGAATAAAGTAGAGAGTAAACTAGGAGATAGTAAGCGCAAAGGAGGAAAATAAAGGAAGCGAAACGAGGAACACCGCAGTGCGGCTGGCCTGTTAGAACTGCACATACAATAGCTGGAGAGAGCCACCTGAGATGACAGGGAGCAAGAATGTGCAGGTGCGGCTGCTGAAGGGAACAGGACACTAGGCAGGGGGAACAGCAAATGCAAAGCCAGTTTTAAAGGAGAAACCTAGCATGAGATGGGGGGTAATGCTGGGAGGGAGGCCACATTTTCCATATCTTTTTTTTTTTTTTATGTGGGTAGCTCCCTGGCTGGAAATAGAACCCAGGCCGCAGCGTTGACAGCGCCGAAGCCTTAGCCACTACACCACCAGGGAGCTCCCACATTTTCCATATCTTAATGGCTATTTGATATATATAACATGTACACATACGCACATACACACAGACACTGGCGTATGTGTATTTATTTAATGGAAGCTCCCTTACTTGAGACAAAGTCACAGATTTTATTCTAGGAAGAGAGATGGGTTTGTAGCCACGGCCTCATGGTGGGGAGAGCATCCTAACAAATGGGGCCAGGGACAAGAAAGAAGGGAAGGGACACTAGAAAGACGAAAGGACAGCCTGTTGTCACAACCGCAAGACACAGGCCTGTCCAGGTGTGTCTGGGTGGTTCCGAGGAAGAGGAAGGCAGTGCAATTCCTGAGAAAATCCAGGGGAAGAGGAGGTGGCACCTCCATCTGAGCAATGGGGCTGGCCCGGCTGCAGGGAGGGGACCTGTGTGCATGTCTGACTGCCGCCAGCAAGCCGGGGCTGGACACAACTCAATGGCTTCAGTTGCTATTTTCAGATAAAGGAATCTCAGTATCATTTGCAAATTTGAGAGAGAAATCCAAGATAAAGAAAAAAAATTAATCCCTTCTACTAGCCCAGAGGTGCTTTTAAATCTCTCTAGCAGACAATTCTCAGGATTGGGGGAGGTCCTGTTGTTAGTGGCCAAGAGCTTGGGTTTTGCTCTCACTGGTATGTGGCTCTGATCTTAGTTTCCCTGACTATAAAATGCGCTGATAAGGACTAAATTGAAGTCTTGAACTTGGGCAAATGTTAGTTTACCCAAGTTCAATGTTAGTGACTAAGGGCTTCTGCATTGAAAGGTGGTCCTTTCTCTATTTGTGATGTTAGTAGCCTGCAGGGATTCCTGGGAATGGGGGTCAGGGAACACTGCTGAGGGGGAGGGCTTGTGAGACCAGGTCGCCTGCAGGGCACACCGGGCAGGAGGAGGCACCTGCAGGGGTGGGGGTAAGGGGGTGGGGGGGAGGCAGCCTGTGGGGGCGCACCTCTTTGAGCTTCTTGGCCCAGGGCTTCTGTGCCTTGCGGAAGCCATCCTCCGCCTCCCGGGTCTCCTTGAAGCCCCCCATCATCTGCTTGTGGAAGGCCTCCTTCTGCCAGTTCTTGATCTTCTCGAAGTCCTCGTTCATCAGTGAGGCTTTCACCTCCAGGTGTAGCTCGCTCACCCGCTCCGCCTCGGACATGACGGCCGTCCAGGCCTTCTCCACTGTCCCATACTGGGGCCCTGCACAGGACGGACATCGGGGTCACTGGGCGTGCGGGATGCACTGGCCCTTGGGTGGGGGTTCCCTGCCATCCTCTCTTATCCGCTGTCAGGGGGTTGGAGGCCAGCAGCCAGGCTGTCTGGCCAGGAGGCTTCCTTTTGGTTGTTGAGATATTTTCCTCTCAGGGGCTGTTCCTTTTTCAGTTCAGGGAGGACAAGAAGAATACGGAACTGAGTCCACGCTGCCATGCTTCTGCTAGAGAAATTCGGGGATTACACAAACTTCCTTTTCCTAAGTCACTGGGCTCTTTAAAGACTTGAATTCCTGCATCTGGGGAGTTTTAACATGCATTGGGCTGGCTGTAGGAGAAGCTGGCAGACAGGAGCACACATCTCTCTTTCCCAGGCTGCTGAGCCCGCCCTGCCCCTCCCTCTGGGGGCTCCTCAGCACCGTGCCCCTCCCTCCCCCACTGGACCACACATTCTCAGGAGGGCCAGAGGCCAGGCCTCTGCCATTCACTCCCAGGAAGAGCAGGGCTCAGAGCAGAACTTGAGCTGCCTGTCAGTGGAGGGCTGTCCCGACAGCAGAATGGAAGCCCTGTCTTGGGGAGGGAGCGCTGGAGGCAGGAACCTGCTCTAGCCCAGATGGAAATCTCTAGTGCTGGGTGTGTGTGTGTGTGTGTGTGTGTGTGTGTGCCTGAGTCACCCCACTCACTGTTCTCAGGAAGGAAACTCGTCATGGGCCTGTCACTTGGTTGAGGGTGTGGGGTGGGTAGCACGAGGTGAGGAAGGGACAAAGGGGCTATGACAGAAGCTAGGAATGAAAACGTGAAAACAAAGGGTCCTAATCTTCAAGGCCCTCACAGGGGACGACTACTGTGGGAGCTGGGTCGCGACCAAGAGCACTGGCGGCAGTGCATAATCACGGCAGGTTAGGCCCTCTGAGCCCCTTGTCCCTTGTGTCTGTGAAACCACAGCCCCCTGTCCTGCCTAGGCTGGCACTGCCATGGCAGGACCCACAGGTCAGGAGAGCAAGCGCTTTGTAACCTCTGCTTTTAACAGACATAAGGGACTATGCTGAGAGGTGGAAATACAGTGACAGCTACCCCTTACCGAGGGGAGCTGCCCCATCCCTGGCACCTACTCCGGACCAATCACTGTGCTAAGCCCCACAGACAACCCATCTCACCATCAGGGGAAAGACAGAGAGCTGGTCCTGCCTCCGAGACCCCTGGCCCTTCAGGGTCCCTTGCCCGATGGCCTGGCATCCCCTGCCATGGGCACCATCCCTGATGTCTCCTCTGAGGACAGTGGTCATGGCAGAACCTGCCCCAAAATAGCCTGAGAAACTCCCATTACCTCAACTCTGCCCCAGGAAGTCCTCCAACCAATCAAGCTCCCCCTCTACTGCTGGGAAGTGCGTTCTGGGTACAATCCATACCCCCAGCAGCATTCTGTCACTAAGCTCCAGAATCTTCTCAGGGTGGCTAGGGTGGGAAGGGGACGAAACCTGTTATTCCAATTACAATTCAAAATTAGGAGCCCTGCTGGGTGTCACCATTAGGCCCCATCTGACTTGCTACGTGGCCAAGCTCTGTGTCACAACAGTACCGGCAGCCAGGCCTTTGATCTGATAGGTGCTTGCTCCAGTTCGGGTCCTTCAGGAGCTCTTCTGTGCTAAATCGCAAGCATAGCCTGCCCTGTGGATGACCAGGGCTGCCACATGAAACCCGGATCCTGTCCGCAGCCCAGTCCTGTGTCTTAAGAACAGTGCGGGAAGCCTCCAAGCAGCCTACGCTGCTGGGTGACGGCACCCTGCTGCTCTCTCCCAAGTAATCACAGCCCCCAGAGCTGTGAGACCCACTCCTGCCCTCTTCCTTCTAAGAGAGGAAAGTGGCACAGGGAAGTCACCGACGTGCCCCGACACCTGGGGCTGAGCTGCCCGGGAGGTGGCCTCCCTACCCTTCTCCACAAGCTGCCTCCAGCGCCGGGCCCACTCGGTGAGCTGCTGTGCGTACGCCTTCTCGATGCGTGCCCGCTCGTGCAGGCAGTTCATGAGGTCGCTGCACAGGCGGTGGCCATCGTCTATCCGCTTCACCGTCCGCTTGTAGTTCCCGACCTAGCAGACGAAGCACGCTGTGAGGCCTGCCAGTCCCTCCAGCAGTGGGACAGCCTGACCCTCACCGCTGACAAGCAGCCACCATGCCAAGCAGGCCCCCTCTCCCATGTGAAAGGCACCCTGCATTGCTGGGTGATGACAAGCTCCCCGTTTTTACTACTAGCAGGGAACAGTGACACTCAGGTTCTCCACATCCGCACGCCCAGTGTCCATGCTCTGACCTGCGGGTCAGGGATGGGGCCAGGCCAGCTCGGGAGGGGCTGTGATGGAGGGACGTAAGGGGCATCTCACAGCCCGAGGGGCCAGGCACAGCTTCCCGGAGTGGATGATGTCTAACCAGGGAGACTGAAAACAATGTTTTAGTAACGCAGACCAAAACGGCCTTGGATTGTATCAACAGACCCTTGGCTGAAGGCCTCTGATCGTCATGGCTATAAACACATTTTCAGGGGCCTTCTGCTCTGATGTCATCACATGCTGGGTTGGTTATCACTGCTTTCCAATCACAGCAGTACGCACTATTTCCCACGTTCAGAGCACTTACTACGTGCCAGACACCACAGTAGGTGTTTTATACCTCCAAATACTGCCACAGCCCAAACAAGTAGGAAGAACTGTCCCGTTTTAAGATGAGGAAACCAAGGCTTAGAGAAGTCAGCAGTTTGCCAAGATTCCGCAGTAGTGGACTCCTATCTCCTTTGACAAGGGCTAAGTTGAGTTTTAACTACTCTTCCTCACATATGAAGGGGAGACGAGCCCTCTGAATTATACACAACAAAAGAATAATTGAGAAAATACTAGCAGCTAATTTGGAGTGAAAATCAAGTGTTCACTACGTCTCATTCTTTGAGCTGCTGGCCTGAAAGGACACCACGTAGCTCATACTGAATATCCAAAACATATGTTTCCCAGAGGAAACATGACACAAAAATGATCTGTTATATTTCCAACCCTTTCCTCCCAGTCTTCAAAAAGGCTAGTCGACCTTTTGTCAGTTTTAAACTCTGTTTCTAAAAGTTTCCTTGCCTTTTTTTTTTTTTTTTGCTTTGGTATGTGGGTAGCTCCCTGGCTGGGAATCGATCCTTGCCCTGCGGATCACGCTCATTTCCATCTGTTTTGAGTGAACTACAAGCTCCCGGAGAACAGGGAGGACCAGGTCCCAGGAACAGGAAAGGGTGCAGCCTCCCCCGACCCCACACACACGGTCTGCTCCGCAGGCCTCAGAGACCAACGGCACTGCCTGTTCGACTCTGACTTACGAACGCTTCGACCACCTGTCTGTCTGTCCTACCCTGAGCCAAGGTGACCAGGTGAGGAAGAGGGACTGGGGACCGGGGGAAAGCCCTGCAAAGGCACACGACACGTGGGCCCTGCTGGAGATGGGCAATAGGAGCGGGGCTGTGGCCCCTTCAGGAAGAGGGGCCCTTGAGCCCCTCCCCTGGGGATGGCAAGGAGACCCGGTGTGACCTGCTGCAGGCCTGCTGAAGGGCAGGAAGAGGTCACTGTCCCTCCCCAGAGGGACCTGGCTGCTCCTCCTCAGCAGCTCACCAACACACAGAGCTCTCCACTCCATCCCTCAGCAGCCCCTTTTTAGGAAGGAAAAAGCAAGCATTTCACAACCCGTTAGAAGTGACATTTCATGCTCACTTCCCTTAAAATAGGCCTTGCCGTCATTTTAAAATTTACAACAGGATGAAAAAACCCTCCAAAAACAAAAAAAACACAACACAGTCTTGCTGAGCTGGTAGCAGGAAGAGCTAAGATCATCACAGTTCCACGCAGGCCTCACAGCCCATATGCCACCACCACACCGCTGCTTTTCAGCTCACTGTGAGTAACAATACCCACATCGGTAAGCGACATCGAACCGTGCCAGGTATCTCCAGAAACCTGCCCACCTCTCTGATTCTCAAAGCCCCTGTAAAAAGATCTGGGGAAAAGAAACGGATGTTTCCTAACAAGGTACGTGTTGGTACAACCTATCAGCACATGTTTGAATGACAACTCTTAAAATCTGAAATGCAGCAAGAAATATCAGAAGGACGTTTCTAGAAGCATGTGTTTTTGGTTTAAATGCTGGCACTAGGACCACTGTTGGGGCCAAGGGGAGAAGTGATGCTCATGAAGACAGACAACATCTGCCCTACTGCCCTTTGCTCAATGTGAAGGCTCCATATGGGCTCGTGACAGACCCTCACTTTGTCCAAGCACAGGGACATTCAGGTATCACTGTTCCCATCTCCATAAACCACCCCGCTGGCAGAGCAATGTGGCCTCTGGCTCCGGTGAGCAAGGCGCTGGAGGCTCTCCTTGGAGCAGAGTCAATGGCAGCTGCCCGTCTAAGTTGAGATGAATCTACACACACTAACGTTCACATTTCACTGGTACACACTTACAGGGGTTCAGACAAACGCATCCCGAGGTGCGGAATAGCTCCCTCTCCTCACAAGTTCCCTTATACCCACCCTGTAGTCAATCTCCTCCCCACACAGCCCCCAGCAGTCACTAATCTGATTTTTGTCCCTTTTCCAAGATGTCCAGGATAAATGGAATCACACAGCTTTTGTGACTGGCTCTGTCACCGTAATTCTTTTGTGACTGATTCATGTGGTTGGTTGTCTGTATCAACAGTTCATTCCTTTTTATTGCTAAGTAGTATTCTATTACGTGAAGAGACCACTATTTATTTATCTTTTCATCCTGTTGAAGGACATTTGTTTTTAGTTTGGGGCCATTATAAACAGAGAAGCTATACACATTCACTACAGATCTTTGTGTAGACATACGCCTTCATTTCTCTTGGGTAAATACCTTGGAATTGCTATATGGTGAGTGTCCATCTAACCTTATAAGAAATTGCCTAACTCTTGCAAGGGGGCTGTACCATTTAGCATTCCCACCAGCAAAGTATGAGAGTTCCAGTTGTCCTGCATTCTCACTAGCACTTGGTATTATCAGGCTTTTTAATTTTTAAAGCCATTCTGTTTAGTATGTGGCAAAAGCTCATTGTGATTTTATAATAATTTGCATTTTCGTAGTGTCTACTGATACTGATACGCATCTTTTCTTGTTTCTATTTGCCATCTGTCTTCAGTATAGTGTGTTCTCCTTTTTATACACTTGTTAAAACTGAGGTACAAAGATGACAGGATTTTTAAATGCAACACAATTAATTTTCAAATACATGACATACTGATCATATGCAGAGGGTGCCAAAAAATGTACAGACATTTTTAAGAAAGGAAAAAACTGTATTAAAATTGTAATACTTGATATATACTGATAACAAAAGATGAATATAAGTCACGTGTGACTTCTGCAATGACAAGAGATGCTCACAGTGGTCACCATCAGCGTCCAGACGCTTCTGATGACGGCGAACTACTGCTTGAGCAGCACTGACCACAATGTCCCCTTGTACTGCTGCTGCTCATGCCATTTGAATTTCTTCCCTAAGTACCGCCAGTGTAGCTGGTTTTCTGCAGTACACCCCATCCTTTAAGGTCCCCGATAGGTAGAAGCAAGGGGTGCTAAGTCAGGAGAACATGGGGGAAACTCACACAATGTTCTCAAACTTCAAATGCCACTTCAAAATAGTCTTGTGCTCCTCGAATGACGACCGTGCTTCTGCCACTTTCTTTGACTGTCCTGCCTGTCACATGATAACGCTAGCATTCCTTTGATTAACGCCATCTTTTGAGCAAATGTCATACTACACATCACTACCGTAATTTAATTCAACTTCGAAAAGTAATACATAGATAGCATCCCTTAAAATGCATATATATTTTTTGGCATCCCAGTATTAAAGTCAGGACAGGTATGGCTAGCTATTTCTGCTTTATCAGTTTTATAATTAAAAAGCTTCTCTCTTGCTTTTCAAACCACTAGCTTGTTTTGAGATGGCAGATAACTTGATGTAGGAATTAAAAATAAGCTTTCTTCCAAACACCATCATCACTTGATTCACTCATAAAATGTCCATTTTTAAAACCAGGTCTGAAGCCATCTACATGCCTAACTTTATCTAAATTTAAGTTCACCCCCTCAGACAGCAAGATACTCAAGACAGATGCTCAACACGCATGTAGTAGGGGCAGGGCCCTGATGCCATCCTCCCCTGACAGGGAATGCCTGGCAAAGAGAGGGGTGAGGGTGCGGGTGGCATACTGTAGGCAACATCCCAGCTAAGTCTTCAAGGACAAGTGGGACCCAGCCACATGAAAGGGGCAGTGAGGGAGAACATTCCAGGCAGAGAGGACAGTGTGGGCAAACAATATGGCGACCTGGGGATGCTGTGAGACATCCACTAGGAATGGAACAAGGAACACAGAATGCAAGGGAACAGTAGGAGACTTAGTCGGGGTTCCGGTGCAGTGGCAGGGGTGCGTGGGGGAGGTGGGGTCAGAGAGTGACAAATCTCCAGGATCAGGCCTTCATGCTGAAGGGTGAGGTGCTCAGGGACCAGTGGGCCACAGGGGTGTGTGTGTGTGTGTGCGTGTGTGTGTGTGCGGGGGGCAGCAGCTACAGGACCCCTCCTTAGACGCTGGTGGCAAGCAGCCTGGGCAGGTCCTGTGAACAACCAGAGAGTAATTAAGTCATTCCGCACCCACACGCTGTCGGGATGACCCAGCAACCTCGCTCCTGACTTTTTCCTCCACATAAACGTTCGCTTAAGTTCCAGGGCACTGGGAGTCTTCTCCTGGGGAATGGTGGGTGAACTTGGGGGCACACCAGTGAGGCACAGGAAAGGAAGACCTCATAAACAGCCAAGTGGAGAAAGAGGAACAGAATGACAGGGGCAGCCAGCTCCCGATGTGACTTAAAAGCAGTTGCACATAAAGCAAGGCCAGAGCTAACAAGCACCACACTAACACGAGCCCCAACATTAGAAAGGGGGAGGGGAGTGGTGTCAGAGGCAGGGGGAGGAAGGAGGAGCTGGGTGTTGACCGAGCTGCACCCTACCTGCCCCAGTCTCAGCCTGTCTTCCCCACGGAGGGTTCGCCACCATGTGCTGTCCCTGCTGGGCCACCAACGGGCAGCACCTGCATCGCCCCCACTTGCAGACAGGTAGGACCAATTCCCCACTGCGATCTCCTGCTGGCTGGTCCCCTCAGGGGCCACGAGGGCCCTGCCAAACACCGCCCCCATGGCCCACAATCACAGCCTCTCCCGCATGGGCATGGGTGACAAAGGCGCATGTCAGCCTCCCCACCCCAGCTGCCCTGGAACTCTCTGGGCAGGAGGTGCCCACACTGTCCTGCAGGTGCAGCAGCGCCATCACAATCAAGCCTGCCTTCACTGCCAGGCAGGGTGCTGACAGCTCCCCTGCGCCACCTCATCAAATCCTCTCACAGCTCTAGGCTGTGGGCACTATTTGTGTTCTCATTTTACTGAAAAGAAAACTGAGGTTTGAAGAGGCGAAGTCACCCATGACCATTCAGCCAGAGGGAGGCAGATACCACCTTCCAGAACTTTCCTCAGGCTGAGAACACAGAGGGTGTAGAGCCAAGACTTAATAGCTGATATCAGGTGATGTGTGTGCTTCCATCATCTCGCAGGTTCCAGGAAGGCCATAGACAGAGTTCAAGACCGTAACGTAATGTGCAGGCCCGCCCCTGACCCCACTGTGTACCAGTGAGACTCCTGTCAGGAACCCCAAACCTAAAAACTACTAAGACCACTTGCCCAAGACGACCTTGATTTTTACCCTCAGAATGCTCATACCCTTGAATCTGCGACCCTGAGGGCCCAAGCACTGCAAATGCTCCTTCTGTACCCTGGAGGCACGTTCAAGAACAAGCAGCTGGGCTGAGCTGACCGGACAGAAGGAAGAGACCCTGGCGGTTCCCCCAAGTCTACGGAGCTGACAAAGCACTTGAGAGCTCCAAAATATTCTCAATCAGCTTGACAGACAGGATGAAGAGTGACCCTCTTGGACTTCCTCAATGACAGTCCTACAGACGGTCTGAGAGTGGCCGCATGTGCTCCTGCCATCTTATTTGGGTCCGCCGGGCCAGCCCTCGCTGCCGAGGCTGCCTACCTTCGCCTCCTCTCACTAGGGGTGCTGCCCCGAAACAGTGACCGTGTACGGGTCTCCCCCACCCCGACGTCTCCACTCCCTCGGCTGTAAGGTGGAGGCAGAGCTGATCCCGTGAGGACCAAACACGCTACGGTGGCTCTGCAGGACAGGCCGGGGCCCCCAGTCAGGTGCACTCTTCGCCTGGCTCGGCCATCACTGGACAAGCCCTGGCCATTATTTCATCTTCTTCATCCAGAGACAAAATGAAGAGGATGGACAGAATTACATGACCTCCAAGGGCCCTTCCCAGTTCTAGGATTCCTCACAGAACAGTCCGTCAATGCCACCAGCCAGCGGGCCGCCCTGGAAGCACTCATAAGTCAATTTCTGAGGGTCTGACAACACCTTTTTTTTTTTTTTGGCAACACCCTCCTGTCACTCACAAATATGTAATGAACACCTACTGAGTGCCAAGGACGACGCGCGGGACTATGGATAGTAGAATGGGGAGCAAACTTCGTGGGACTCCAGGCTGACCGGATGCACCACTTGAAATGGGGCAAAAACAATGTTACTGTCCCGTTTCAAATGGTGCGTCTGGTCAGCCCCGTGTCACCGGGCTAAATGCAAGATGCCAGTAGGCTGAACGATGTGCGGCTCTAGAGGATTCGCTCTCTAGTTTGGTTCAGTGTTGAGAGTAACGAGGACCTGCACTTCGGAAGGCCAGCCCCACAGCAGTCCCGGGTAGGCCTATATGGCCACCACCGCCTTCCTGGGGGCCAGCCCACGGGGCCTGCCTGTCCGTGAATGCAGTCCTGTGGGTAGTCCCAAACCCCAGCACTGTCCCACAGCACCTCCAAACCACAACTGGCACCCACCAGTTCTAACACGGCTTCATTGGGTTTCCCCAACAGCCCTTCCCTGACACTGTCACAATGCAGCTGACAATGCCAGAGAGCTGCAGCTGCGCAGTGGCTGGGGCACACCCATGACTCTGATGCTACCTGTCACTCTTGCTGCCTTCTATGAAATGTTCCCTGGAACAAGGTGCCTCTCTGGCTCCTAAGAGCAGGGCTCTGGCCTGGATACCCACCAGGAAGGCTACCACCAGCCCAGGGACAGGGACAGAAGGTACTGGCACCCTCTGTGCTTTTCAGCTGACTCCCAATCCCACAGAAGCTGAGTCTTGTGGGGGAGGGGCTCAACCTGTCCCACTCCACACCGGAGCCTCCAGGGCCCAGCAGGTGCCGAAGACCCACTTTTAGTAAAGGGGCATGTTCAGCTAAAAGTCAGTGAGGACCTTTCCCCCGATACGTACTCACAAAGAAGAAAGGTGCTGACAGAACTCTGAGCTCTTGGGCACCTGTGATCACTTGTCTACTAGACTATATATAACCTCAGATGGTATTCAATGTAAATGAAACCACACAGTAATTAATCTAATTGTGTAAAACTGTTTCATGTGCATCCCCAGCAAAGCCCAAGGCATCCTCCTCTCACCTCCTGCACCACTCAGCACCCGTGTCAGGAGGGTACCCGTGTGCATGCCAATGTCTATGTGCTTGTTTCCTCCTGGCAGCCTCCCTCAAAGACCAGTACTGTCCCCTCTTCACAGATGAAGACGGTGAAGCTCAGATCAGTCAAACAACTTACCCCAGGTCACACAGCTGGGATCAGAACCCAGGTCCTTCCAACTGCAAAGTCAGTGTGCTTTCCACTAAGCCCACAGCTGCTGGGAAAGTTATAGGGGCTTTGCCACAAGAACAAAATCTGATCAAAACTGGACTTTCCTTTAACCAGCAGGCAGGAAAAGTAAGCAGGTCTCAAGAAGAGTGGTGGCCAAAACTCATGAGATCGTCGAATCAGCAGGGACAGACAGGCAGAAGATGCTCCAGCAAGCCCCAGGGCCCCTGTCCAGCCCTTTGGCCACTTTCCTGCACTGTGTAGCACGAAGTTACAGCACTCAGAAGCAAAGCTGCTTCTTAGGCTACTAAGCTCAGTGATTACCGCACATCCCTCCAAGTCATGTCACAGCTAAACGTGAAAAAGAAGATCACAGAATGGACAAATTGACAAGACCTCTAAAACACCTGTAACCTCTTTAGGTAGCAGGCTCCTCTAGAAGGTGAGTTTGCCACCTTCCCTGAGGGCTCAGCCATGCTGGGTGCCGTCTGGATGTGACCACAATGCCCGGAGGGCTCTGGAGTACGCTCCTCGGATGTCCCCCGCCCCCTGTCAGGCACCCGCCCAGTCTCTGCATCGTGGGGAAGAGAACATGGGCATTACCTCCCAGAAGCTGTCGCTGGACACTTCCACTCCAACAGAATCATCGTAAGTGACAGACATGGCTCCAAAGGGTGAGGGATCAGCAGGGGGCGCTGAATTCAGCTGCTCAGATCCCGGAGACAGACCTACAGAAGAAAAACATGTCACTGTGGTTTTAAGTTCCCGAAGTAGAAGAGTAAGCCACCTCCATTTCATAGCTTCCGTGTCCATCCCTGCCTTCATCCAGAACAGTCGGAGTGCTTGCTCTACGTGGGGCAGTCTATAACCTCTATGCGCTGGGGACTGACATATGTGCATGCTATATGTAGATGAGGGCTGTCTGGGAAAAAATCCAGCCACAAATGTGTTTTTTTTTTTTTTTAGTGTGTGTGTGGGGTAGTTCCCTGGCTGGGAATCGAACCCAGGCTGCGGCGTTGAGAGCGCTGAAGCCTTAGCCACTGCACCACCAGGGAACCCCTTCAAATGTCTATTTTCCACATCGTGTGGCTGGGTACTTTCCGGACAGCCCTCATATGTGTGTGTGTTTCACATTAATAAGTAAACCTTCTTAATACCTTGCTGAAGAGCTCAAAGAGCTTTGCGATGAATAGTTTGTGTTCTTAACAGATTAATGACCTTGCTCAATACTCCCCTTGGGGAAAGGGATAGAGAACGTGTGAGGAGAACACGCAAAAGTGGGAAGAGCGCCTGCATCTCTGGGCTTGTCCTGTCCCAGCCTGTCCCTCCCATCCAGCAGGGCTAGGACCTGTGATGAAAGGCGAGTGGAAATAATCTCACGTTAACACCTGACTCCACTCTCCACAGGGTTTCCAGGACATTCTGACTGTGTCGGGCATTGTCCCCCACCCCATATGCCTGACTCATCACAACCATTGAAGCCCCAGGGTCTGAGCCAACCCTCACCACCCCTGAGCTGGGAAACTATGTGGAACCAGCTGGTCTCTAATGCCAAGTGGTACTGAGCACTCCTGAGATGAGCTGTCAAAGCCCAAAACATAACTGTGACCTAACAATTACTGGTGCTTCTCCACGGGCAGGTGAAGGTCCTGGGAAGACAGCATGCCAGTGAGTAGAAAATGAGTCAGAGCTCCTCTGCTGCAGACTCAGTCACCTGTCCCCTCCAAGAGCCCTGTCCTCCTCTGTAAGGCAAGGATGTCACCAGCCCTCCTCACCTCCCAAGGTATGAAGAGGCTCAGGGGTGACAATAGATGTGAAAGCTTTGGGGAAAGGTAAAGTGACAGACGTGTGAGTCCGCACTACTCTTTTTGAGTCTGGCACTGCTTTAGTGTATTTCAGCCTGTTTACCACCAGGTGGTTGACTGGCTGTTTCTTCCTAATGAGGCTGAACCCCAATACTCAAGCATGCGTGTAATGCTGAATGACTGCCTTAACTCTGAACAAATGCTACACATAGGTGAATGTCCCTGTCAGACACAGTTCTTGTGCACACTGGCTCCCCTTGGAGCATTAAAATCCCAGTCCTCGAAGGGAAAAACAGCGTGCTTCTGCCTTGCACCTGCCTGCCCATCCAATGTGTGTAAGCAGCAAGCCTGCGAAGTGAGAGCAAGACAATCCTAAGTGTAAGGATGGATAAATCACCACCTCTTCTTCCACCCTCCTGAAAAATGCCTTCGTGGTCTCCAAGTGTGTCCTGGCATACAGTAGGCCCGCGATCCACATTTACTGGATACACACTCTAAGAGGCACTCATCAGCAGTCCAGGAATCCGGGAATGACTGTGGCAGGGGACACGGTTCCAGATCTCTGGACTCCTGACTTCTGCCACTGAGGAATGTGAGCACTGGTGAGTCAGAGTCACTCCTACACGGAGGCCTGGTGCCCTTGGCCCAGCGGGGTGCTGGCACAACCTCCTTCCCCTATGGGCCTGATAACAGGCACCAGGTAAACAAAAGGTGCTAATTCCATAAGTACATCTAGCTCCCCCTTAATGCCCTTAATTTGTTCCAAAAAAGAAACAAAATGAACAGCTCATGAGGCCCAAAGGCTCTTACCATAAAGCAAGGCCATCTGAGCAAAGGCACCATGCTGCTTGTGTTCCCTGAGGGTTGGTCTGGGGAGAAAGCCCTCTTGAGCCTTCTGTGACCACAGAGGGCAGCCCAGAAGGGAGGGGTCCTGGCCACCACCCCGCACACAAGGCTGGCCTGCTCCTGTGCTGCCGAGGCCTTGCAGCGAGCACAACACAGGACCTGAGGTTTGTCTCTTCCTTGTTATCCAGGGTGGGAAAGTCTTCGCATTTGGCCAGGAGCAAGGGAAGGACCATTCCTTAAGTGTGCACGTATTTTCCCATTCATTCTTCTAAGTCCCAGGGACAGAACAGTGAACAAGATAGACATGGTCTCTGCCCACCTGGGGCAGAGTCCTCAGAACAGTGACACACAGTGATGGGAGGGAGGGGCCTATGGACCCCAACTAGATGGCAAGTGGACATGTGAAGGACAGGGGAGGGGCCTGTCCAGCAGAGAGAGGGAGGGCAACAGCCCAGGTCGCAGCGGAGTGCTAGGCCTGTCCTGAGGCAGCACTGAGGACTCCATGGGGGAATGGTGTGGCATCATTGTAAGCTGCATGGTACCTCCCGTTCTCACACCTGTGCTACTGGTTGAAAAATTCCGCTTCAAGTGCTTATAAGACGTGCTCCTGGAACGCAAGCACGTGCATGCACCCTAGTTTCGTACTTGTCCTCAGGCACTCTTACATGCCTCTCGTGTGATAGAGTTAACAAAAGAAAGCACCTAACCTTTGACCCAACTATTTCTTCTAAAACTTTATCCCACAGATAAACTCAAATGTAGGTGTCTGTGGCAGCAAGAAAATATAAACACTAAAGTGACCTCACTGTCCATCTAGAATGGCACATCTGGTCCACCTGTGGAGAGGAACGCGGGCAGCCGGGGGGCGGGCTGGGGGGACCTGCGTGTACATTCCCATGTGTCAGGTGAAAACAGGGCTTGCAGCACAGCAGATACAGCCTGATCCCACTGGCATTAAAAGACCATTAGGTGCCCACAAAAGCCAGCGAGAGCACAAAAAGTCCCAGAGCGGCCTTAGGCTTGCTCAGGGGGAGCACCGTGGAGGGAGGGAAGGGCCCTTTGCATTTCACCTCGTAACCTTCTCAACTATTTTGAAATTTTGGTAATTGGCATGTAGTATTTTTAGAATACAAAGATTAGTTAATAAAAATACATACTTTGTTTCATTAATGGCCTGTGCAGGATGGAATGGAGGGAGGGTCCCTCTGCACTGCATGACCACAGCTTTGAGAGGGGACAGCTGTCCACATGCACCTCAAGAACTGTCCTTCAAAGGCCAGCAGCTCTGCCTGCCAGAGGTGTACAGATGCATTGTCCCCTGTCCCCTGCATGACTACGGTCCTCTCCTAACAGCTGTCCAAGCTTCCCCATCCCTTCAGTCTATCCTCAACACAGTGACTCTTTCAAAACTCAAGGCGCACCACGTCACCCCTCTCACACAAGGTAAAATCCCCAGAGTACTCATGCAAAGTGCAGCTGCCCCACCCACCTCCCACAGGTCACCTCCTCCTCTGCCCTTGTCCCCTGCTGCCACTCTCCCACACTGCCACGAGACCTCTGCTGGTCATGGCACTGCTGGTCACAGCCACACCTGCTCTGTGGCTCCCGGAAGGTCTTCCTCCACAAAGCCCATGGCCGGTGGCTGGCCTTCTCTTGGCCCTCGGGCAGGTCTTGTCACCCCCAGCCCCCAGCCCTCTAAGTACCCCTAGGCCCCGTCTCCACTTTTTCTTCCCAAGCACACCCTCCCTCGCTCCCCACCAGCGGACATCACTGGACTGGGCTGTACACTATCTGCCTCCCCCACCAGAGTATAAGCTCTGGGAAGGCAGGGATTTGTCTCTGCTGTGTTCGCTGCCACTGTCCTTGCATCCAGTGTCTGACACGGAGTGGTCACTCTTACAACTTGCTGAATGAACTCGGGATGAACAAAGTCTGGGTAATTCTGACATATATAGACTAAAGATCCACAGATGGAAAAGAAGTAGAGTATTTTTGTGAGGATGTTTTAACTCCAGTGGTTAGAATTCTTTTATAAACATTACTGCACACGTTAAACTAAACCACGACTGGGTTTAGCAACCATAGTAGGGGACGTGTGGCTCACTCCCCGGCTGTCTACCACCAGCCACACAGGAAGCCCTCTTGCCCCTCGGCCCCATGGCCTGACCGCGGCCAGACCCCATGGCCCCAGGTCGGCCGGCCTGCTCGGGCTGCTCCCGCCAGCTCCTGCGATGAAGGACGCGGAGTAAGGCCGGAGGGAACGCACTGCTCTACACCGTCAGCAAAGCAGGAACACTTAAATAGCTCCAATACCTGGCACAGCCTATTTTGTTTCCAGTGATTGCATCTGGGAAAGTGAACATTACTAAAAGGAAGAGATAGAGATCAGCACATAAAGTGACATATCTCAGGAACATCATGTAAACATATAAAACAGCTCATGCGCTGTGAGGTGCTCGGTGTTAAAGGGTGGTCCTCTGAGGGAAGCATGCTGAGGCCGCCCTCGGTGGGGAGGGGAGAGTCCTCCAGAAGCTTCCACCGGGTGGGCAGTGTCAGGCGAACACACTCAAAGGTGCCTCCAGAGACCAGAACAACAGTCAGCATCTCCCCACCCCGGGGCAGACAGAACAGGGGACTGGCGTGGGGAGCACCTCCTAAAACTCCCAGAGGACTCCCAAGCACCTCATGGCACAGACCCCGACTGCAAACTGAAGAGCAGGTGAGGGAGGGGAGCTTGAGGACCTATCAGGACACAGAGCCGCTTCACTGAAAAACACCGCAGTTGAGAAGAAAAGACAGAAGAGTGGGGGGAAAACATGTTAGTCTGTTTCAATCAACACTACTCCCTTCCTCCCATGGGGAAAGTCTGCTCGGGAAGGTTAAAGAAGAACGTATGGAATCTTTGCAGGCCAATGTCACCCCAATAAATTTAACACTAAAAGGAAAGAAAGGAAAGGAAAGGAAAACACATTTCTCTAAACAGATCAACCTAGAGCAGCTCTTCCACGATATCAAGCATGGTGACACTTGGTACGTTCCCACTCATCCAGCTTCCTCAGCTTTGCTCTTTCAGTCCGCCCTGTACAGCGAAGCCCGTGACAGTGTCAAGTCCAAATGTCTATTCTGGGCCGCAGACAGCGATCAAAACCAATGAGAGCTCCTCCCGGCCGGGCTCCGTCCCACCAGCCTTTGTTCTCAGTACCTTCTTCTCCCAGTCACCTACAGTCCGTCTTCGCTGCAGCCACAGCGAACAGCCATCCTGTGGCCTGCTTTTCCCACACGCATTCCACCCCCACTGTCCATCTGTCTGTCGCTCCCAATGGCTGTGCAACATCACTACTGCACCAGGCCCTCACGGCCAGACCTCAGGGGTTGGGGTCTTTCCCAGACATAGCTATGGTTCAGGGACTGTCACAGCACGTGCAGCCCCCCGCTTCTGTCACATTACTGTGTCAGAGGCGTGAGGGCTCATGCATTCTAAAGACAGTTCATGAACCTCTCTGATACAGTTTGAAAGCAAGATTTCAACCCAACATCATCTATCTGCATTCAAGGGACGGGTTCCACACCCCTGGGAAAGGATGGGACTGTGCCCAAGAGGCACGCCAGAAAAAATGACCCCAAAACACACCAAGGCACTGCCTTTGGAGGTTCTCTCTGTCTCACATGACGAAACCAAGAATACTTTAGGCGCAAAGCACCTGCAAGACTGCATGTGAGGAAGAAACGGCCGGAAATGGGAAAAGAAAAGAATGAGGTTCCATGGAAACGGAGACCCCAGCGCGGTGGGCGGGGAGTCTCGCCACATCCTCTAATGTCCCCTTTGGCAGGTGCGGGAATCGGGTTGCTTGCTTGCTTGCTTTTAAGAAACTTCAAGTGAATACACAGATATAAATTTTAAATAAGAAACTCCTTCAACGTATAAGTTTTCAGAGCGGTCAGACTCGCTCCATGCAACCTCGTAGGGACACTAGTTATCCACACAAGGGTATCCTGGAGGACCAACGTCCTTTGCACTTGGCGGGATGGTGTCAATGTCTAAACACAATTCCCCACGACAGGCAGGAATGGTGGCAGTGGTGGTGGCAGTTAATCAGTCTGGTTTAGGGAATCACTGGGAATGCCTGGAATGACAATTTTTAAAGAAAAATACATTCATACACCCCAAATAAACAAAACCAGTAAAGCTACACTGAATAAAGTTTAACTTCTGATTATTCAGAGGTCATTATTTTAACTGTTATAAAGGGCTCTCAGAGCCAAAACTTCCAAGACTGGTCCCAAATTTACCATTAAACTGCTGTGGGACCTTGGGCATCTTTTCAGCATGGTGATACCCTTACTTGAAAAGAAGAGCATGGGATTAAAGAAACTCTTAGGCTTCTCTGAACTTAAAATGTTTGATAAGATCCTCCTGCTGGCAGGAGATCACGGGAGAACTCGAGTGGATTACAGCTGAGCACTGTGAGCACACATCGGCAGGGACCTTCACGGCTGCACGGCACATTCCTCCTCTAGCAGATCGGAGCCTTACAGCCTACCTGTGAGGTCATCCTCACCAGGACCCGGAGGCCAGGACTGAGCTCATTCTCAGAGGCTCCCTGTGAAACGAGCCCCATTCAATGGAAAGCCTGCGCTTCCTGAGCCCATCCACCTCACAGAAGTCCCATGCAGTGCTGCCTGTGACACAAATCCTATACATGCCAATCCCAAGGTGTAAAGGGAAAGTCAATAGCAATTAACATACGCCATTTTACAAAACTGAGTGAAAAGCGGCATGACTGCCAGTAATCACAACCTCAGGCATTGTGACAGGCACTCTGACCCTGGATCCCAGGGCTTCTCACTGAAGACACCCCTACCCACATCCATCCTGTTCAGTGGCTGGAAGGAGGTCAGGCATGGAGACAATACTGAAGGTTCACTGAGTTGTTAAGCACTGGGGGGTGGCAGTGCACCTGCAAATGCCTTAATCCTGCCTCCAAAGTGTGGGCAAGGAGTATCTCTGAACCCCACAAATGGTCCTTTCTGGTTCTCTCAGGGTTAGTTGGTCCACCAGGGTGTTGAGGATGCCTGGAATAGAATATCCAGTGGAGGCAGCTTTCCAGCCCGGGGACACCAAGCTGAATCCTGAGGAGCCAATGGGAATCGGGCAGGTCTAGAGGGGCAGGAGCAGGGCGTCCCAGACAGGAGGATCCTTAGGGAGAAAGGGGTAGGAAAAGTTGGGTATAGGCCAGTGAGTGTCAATAGAATCCCCCAGGATTCAGAGGGTGACACAGCACAGCTGGGTCCCCACCCTAAAACAGGAACAGTGAGGAAGAAAGCAGGAACTGGTGCCCCATTTCTGCACAGAAATCCCCATGTGGTTTAAACTCGGTTGAGTTTCTCATAACTTGTCCACTTGAGCTGCTGGCTGAGAACTATTTTACACACTATTAATGGTTCCATTTAATTGATAGGATCACACAGAGATCATTGTATTATGCTGTTATTAACAACCAGTATGCTTACATCCACCTCTCTTCCGAAACAGCCCAGAAAACTATGGGATCCCAAATCACAAGAAATGAAGGTGGCTCCAGCCACAATGATTCGCTCACTGTTTCTCGAACACACTAAGCTTATTCCTGCCTCAGAGCCTTTGCCTGTGCTGCTCCTCTCCCTGGAATGCTCTTCCCTGAGTTAAGTGCATGGCCAGCTCCCTGACACCATTCGGCCCTCTACCCGGAGGTCCTCAGAGGAGCCTCGCTGACCGTCCTATCACATCCAGCTCCACCTCTACCCTGCTACTTTCTATCCTCTTTGTATATTTCTTCAAAACATACACCTCGATCAGATTTTCTTTTACCCATGAACAGTTTGCTTCCCCTTCTAGAAGGTAAATTCCACTGGGGTGTCTCACCCACAATGGGTACTCCCTAACTTTTGCTGAAATTGACAGACACATGCTGGCATCCGTACAAGTGAAACAGTGGCAAAGTAAAGCAGGGGCAATCACTTTATAAAACGATATCAAATAAGCTCTTTACAATAATGTACTGTTGTTAGCAACTTCATTCATGAAGCCATGTTGATTGACATTTTGTAGATTACACAGGAAAGAAAAGAGACTAGTTATTCAGATGTTAACCACAAATGTTCTTTGAGCTGAGAACAAAACTAATTTTTCAGTGACTCTTAAAAAGTCCATCTTCTACAACGGTCAGCTTGTACAGCCGCTCGGCCGGAAGCCCTTCACACCTGGGGGCTCTTGGCAGCCTCCACAGCACTCAGAACCACATTTTACTTTGCTTTTATTGATCAAAATAAAATTATTGAATCAGAGGAAGCAACCATGTTAGGAGACAAAAGATCCAGTTACAGCACACTTTAAATTCTCCAGCACTAACAACCGAGTCAACATTTACAGTTACAGTTGAATTTGAACATGTGTGGCCACCACGAGTCCTGTAGCAGGCTTCAAGCATACACCTAGACCCTGGTCTGTCCTACATCTGTGTGTCAGAGGAAAACCTGGTTATTCCTAAACAAGAGATTGGAAAGAAACTATCTCTGATTCCATGTTACTTTGGGACTTTCTTTAAATCCTGAGCAATCCTCTAAGAAATACACATTTCTCAAAGCAGTGAAATGCAGAACAGTATCGCCTTGAAAAATCTGGAAAGAGAGAGCAAGGCAAACCTTACCAGTGACTGCCTGGACCAGTTATTTTTCTTTTGACTGCAGATTCTTGAAACAAGAGACCTTCCCAAAGTGGGAGCCTCAGTCAAGTCCAAAAATAAATGAATAATAACAGGGAGAGGACAAACACCTGGATGGTCACACTTGATGAGAACCAAGAACCCAGAGTCTGTGGGTGTCTGGACCAAAATGTCTAATACCAGCACTTCTAAAGCAACATGGCAGCCTGCCAACCCTGTACCCTTGACCAGGGATCTAAAGGGGAAGTGGCTCCATATTGATGACATCGATTCCCTGCTTGGACCACTGATGAGAGCCCCTGCTAGCAGCCCCCACCCACCCCACTCACTGCATGCCCTTCACAGAACCAAACCCTGTCTCTTCCAAACATCTACAGTGGGAAAAACAACTGATTTTTCCATTTTGGAGAAAATGCATCTTGGAGAAAAATGCTACTGCAGCTGGAGAAACATTCTTGGGTATCGTGAATAAGATATTGTGATTCTAAGAATTGTAAATTTGATGCTGGGGTGTGTGAAAGTATGAATAAGCAGATTTGAGGAAATATTATGGAGCCATGGTAACAGAAACCACGGAAGAAACTCCAGTTGCACAGAACTGTTTAAAAATAAACCGGATACTAAAATACCAGCAAAAAGCTACAATGACTCACACTGCTCTCCTCAAATCCTTAGGAGAACAGCCAGTTCCTTGACAGGTTTCCAGGCTTCTTCCCCATCAGAGAGATGTGAGGTAAAGAAAAGTAAAAACCAGCAAAGGGAGCTTTGAAATTTTTCTCTAATTTAACCAGCAACTTGATATGAATAACACTTGGTTTGTTCTCCAGTTTGATGGGAGTATGGAAATGCACATTCATGAAGCAGATACTGTCTGGAGGCTCTTCACAAAAGCCAAACTGAATTTAAAAAGCGTAACTGAGGTCCCAGTGTGCTTCCCTGAATTCCCAGATCCTGGCAAACGTGGCAAAGCAGTACAGCACCATTCCCCCCGTTACTGTACAACCCTGAAGGCATGTCATGTGTGTGTGGCCACGTTTTCCCTTTCTTCACTTGTGTGTCCACCCCACCTCCGTCAGACCCTGAGTGTACAAACCTTCAATGTGGCCGCTGCACACAGAAGACCCGTTGGGCCCACCGTGGAATAAACGCACAGGTCTTAGCCCGGGGGCCCCCACTCTGGCCTGCGCTACCTGCCCAGCAGGCCCTGGCCTCCTGTCAGGTCCTGAACAAACATGCGTGCAGCACACTGCTACGTGAGGCAGCCCTTCCTCATCAACTCCTATCCATCCTGCAAGGCCCGTGTGAGTGTCACCGGCTCTGAACAGCCTCCCCCACCACACCAGACCCTCTGCCCACCACTGTGCCTTACAGTTCCCCTACAGTGCCATTATTTAGCGGAACTCCTGTTTCCCCAATAAGGCTATTAGCTCCTGGGGAACCATTGGTGCCTATCCCAGCGGCTGCAGCTGCTCAGTGACAGTTGTGGAAGGAAGAAGTGGAGCAGAGGATGGATTTCTCAGGAAACCTCCGAGGCCGGGGCGCCTCCTCCCTGTCCCCCTTCCCTACCTGACTCACTTTTCTCTTCTCTCCCTTTCCCATGAGGATAATCACTCTCCCGTGCAAACCACCACTCTTCCACGTGCCCAGAGACTGTTCTGGGCACCCCACACACCTACAGTTCTGCCTGGAGCCAGAACTTCAGAAAACCTTGTTTGTGCAAAAGCTGTGCTGCCAGTGGAACAGTTTCAAGAAAGTAACTACTTAGGCAACCCCTTAAAATGTACTTTGTGAGGGCTAATTTTATAATCTTTTGCAACATAAATTATTCAAGTCCCTTAGTCACTGAGAGTTCAGTCTGGTTTGTTACCAAGGGCCCAGGAGAATCACCCAAACACACAGTGCTGAGAAATGGGAAGTGTTACCCCCGCAGACAGAGGTCTACCTGAGAAAGTGCTCAGGGCAGGGAACACAGGGAACCCCCAGCAGCACCTTCAAACAGGGCAAGCGGGGGAAAGCATGCTGTGGGCCAGCCCCTGCCCACCTGGACACAGAGTCGTTTCGTTTCTAAATTAGAAAATAACTGAATTAGTTTCTAATTCATAATTGTAGATAAAGAGCAAATACTCCGCAGTGAATTCCTAAGGCCTAAGGATGAAAAGGAAGATGGTTCTCAAGATCCCAGAGAAAGGTGTGTCCGTTTGTTTTATCCTTAAAATTGGCCTGAAGAAGAGAGGAGGCCCGAGATGCACAAGAGGCTTATTACTGAAGCCCCCAGCTCCGGAGCACGCCCGGAGGTGTGGGAAGGCCTGACCTCTCCTTTCCAGTCACCTCCCGGGAATGAGCTCAAACCTCCCAACCGGGGTTCTCTCACACAGCAGCCTTCATAAGTGGTTAGGGAAGTTCTTTCTCTCAGAAGGGCTCACTGAGCACGCGCTGTGTGTCAAGGACCACACCAAGCAGAGGGTGGACAGGGTGGACAAACACAAACAGCCCCAAACAGGCCACCTGGCAATTGCTTGGTGACCTTCGGGGCAGGAAGCTTGGAGAGGCAGCACTCCCCCCATGTGCCATCCGTGCAGGGTCATAAAGTCCTTCTACTCCACCGGGAATTCCACAGGGAAGGTCTCTGCCTTTTTAATCCATGTGTGACCACAAATAGGTGCTCAAGAAATGAGACAGGACCACAAGGCGAAGGGGAGAGGGGGGTGCTATCTGAGTTGCATCCTGAAGGTTAGAGAAGGTGACAGATTTTCTATGGGAGAAATTAGCATTCAAAAACACTAGTTTTGGAGGTCAGAGTAACCCTTAAAATGACCACGTTTTGTTTTACCCCTGGTGTCTTTTACATCCTAACAGTTCACAGAACACAAGTCATGGCACTCTGGGTAATAATCGGCTCAGGTTACAGAGAATCAGCGACTAAGGTAGGACAAAACCCAAAGTCACCTGGTCTCAGTCCAGCCCATCAGCTGTTAGTTCGCCCACACAGTTTAACAGGAGCTGGAGCAAAAGGCACTTAGACATGTCCCCAAACTCATTTTTCTTACATAGCGGAAACGGGTCTGCCGACAGGTCCGCATGTGGGACTGACTGATTGATGCAGGGATGCTTTTCCAGCCCTGGGGTTGGCAAGCAACCTGGGAATGAGGGACTCAGGCTGAAGAGTCCCTAAGCTAAATATTGAGTTGATGCTCCACAGGTTTAAAAGTAGAAAAAGTTACTTTAAAAAGGACAAAAATGACATATTTCCCAACATGATATTAATGTGAGAATGCAAATAACAGTGCAACAAAATGTACAGGAAGAGTTCCAAGATTTGAGAGACAAATTATTGGGAGCAGGTGTAGCTGAGCCCATGTAGCCGAACTCCAGTTACCCCTGCTCCCTGCAGGCCCTGTGAGGGGCCCAGCCCACAGTGGGACAGGGACACACTCCCACAGGGCCATGAGGTTGTGAGAAACATGGAGCTAGAACACACAGTGGGACCTGACTCTGGATTTGACCTGCGAAGAAGCTTGCCGACCCAGCCCTGGGAGACATTCCCTAAAGGGCCTACAGACAGAATCACTGCATCCTGTGCTCAGTCCCTTCAGTCATTCACTTTTCACTAATACCTCGTCTTGAACAACCACCCTGGTCTGGGTGTGGGAGGTCACAGGGAGTCCGAAGGCCTCTGACTGCTCAGAGCATGCATTTTAGTGGGGTTTGCACACATAGGCCCCCCACTGAGCTGCTGACTGCAGGAATGCTCTACCCAGCTAGCCCCAGACACAATGACCAGGTTTCTAAAGTTGGGTTTTCTGCGGACCCACCGCATTAGTGCATTAGTACAGCCTGCCGCAGGTGAGGTGGTGCTGGTGAGGCTCAAGTGGGAGGATGCTGTGATCAGCCTACCAATGCTTCCTCTTACCATCATTACACAGTCAGCCACTAAAGAATAAAAAGCGAAACGGAACAGGAGAAACAACACTGGCATAAAACTCAAATTCCTTCTTAACCACTCGGTGATTAGAACGGCATTTTACTCCCAACAGAATTCTGTATCCTGTGCAACGAACGGGAAGAAACGCACTGCAGAGTAAGCCGTGAGACAGCTGCACAAGGCAAGCCCACGTCCCCTTCACCTCAGAAGCTGCGCCCAGGCAGCCGCGCAGAGCAGAGCCATCGGCGTGTGTGTGTACTGACTGAGCAACGCGGGCCGCTGGGGGAGACGACGGGGGTCACACACGGAGGGCCTGCAGTGCTCCAGGAGCTTTCCACACTCCCTTTCTAACATCCACTCCTCTGTCACAGATGTGCGAGGGGAAGAAGGGAGAGACCCAGTCACTGAGGTGGGCAAGTTAGGCAGGCAATGCTGCCCCCAGAGTGTGAGCCCTGCCCTGGGGACAGGCAGACAGACCATGATGGCCTGGAGATGGGGCCCCTGCCAGCCCCAGGTCTGCCCAGTCCCTTCCCTTTAAGCTGGCAGCCGGCCACCCCCTCCCTCTGCCTCATCCAACAGCCCATCCTGTGAACTGTCTTTCCACTTTCTTTTTTTTTTTTTTTTTTTGCCTTTTTGGTATGTGGGTAGCTCCCTGGCCGGGAATTGAACCCAGGCCGCAGCGCTGACAGCGCCGAAGCCTTAAGCCACTGCACCACCAGGGAACTCCCTGTCTTTCCACTTTCTTGATGGCAGCCTTTGAAGTACAAAAGTTTTCATTTTTATAAAGTCCAAGTTACCTGTTTTTTGTTTGCTTGTTTGTTTTTTGTCTTTTGTTGTTTCTTTGGGTGTCATAGCTAAGAAACCATTGCCTAATCCAAGGTGATAAAAATTTATTTCTCTAAGAGTTTTATAGATTTCGCTCTTATATGGAGGTCTCCAGTTCACAGAGAGCTAAGTTTTATATGTGGTGTGAAGGAGAGGTCCAAATTCATTTTTTTACACCCAGGTATCTAGTGGTCCCAACATTAACTATTTAAAAGACTATTCTTTTTGCCAGTGAATTAGCTTGACAATCTTGTCCGAAATCAATTGACCATAAATGTAAGGGATTAGTTCTGGTCTCTTGATTCTATCCCAGTGACCTATGTCAATACCACCCTGTCTTAAGTATTTGTAGACTTGTAGAAATTTTTGCAATTGGAAGGTTTGAGTACTCCAATTTTGTTCTGCTTTTCTCAAAACTGTTTTGACTACTGTGGGTACCTTGCATTTCCATTTGAATTTTAGAATCAGCTTATTAATTTCTACCAAGAGAAGGCAGCTGGGATTTTGATGGGGGTTGCACTGAATCTGCAATTCAATTTAGGGAGTATTGGTATCTTAACAGTGTCAAGTCTTCCAATTTATCATTGAGGACACCTTTAATTTCTTTCAACAATGTTTTGAATGTAGTTTTCAGTGTACAAGTCTTGTATTTCTTTTGTTAAATTTCTTTCTAAATACATACTTTATTCTTTTCATGCTATCGTAAATGGATTTGTTCTCTTTTATTTTTAATCATTCACTGCTAGCTAACAGAAACACCATGATTTTTTTTTCTTCAAGCTTAGTAGTAAAACATGACTTCCCACATTATGTTCACGGATCCTCTTTTCTACAAGTTTCCATTATTAATCATTAATTCTGAAACATTATTTCAAACTTTTCTCATATGAGTCACATTTATAATGTACTTTTCTTGAACCTACAGGATTCATACCCACATTAAATGCTTTTCTACATTTCCCTCTTTAATCAGTGTTTCTTTTTTTATTAATATGAGTTGCCTGGGTTGTTGGTCTTGGACGTCCTGGCCTCTCCAGACATTTTCACATCTTCTTTGTCCAATCAGAGAACACTCGGGTTGTTTCCACGTCTTGGCCACCGGATTGAGAACTCCGCCTCTACTATCCGTGGTTCTTTTTGCTCCAACGGGAGATCACATTTGCTTTGGTTATGATGCCCCACTGCGACCAGGTCGCTGAAACTCTCCAGCATCACGTCCCAACGTAAGGTCTTCTGAGCTGAATCCAGTCACTGCCGCCCCCTGGGTGAAGCTGACTGGCACACCCCTGAATGACACCAGTCCCTGGGATTTGTTCATTTCCTGTCACTCCTGGGAAACAGACGAGAACAGGCGCCGCTCCCTTGCTGGGTCACACTGGACCTGAGAGTGCACAGGCTAGGCCCTACACAAGGCTGTAGCCTGGACAAAGACCACTTCCAGCTAGGGCAGTGTGGTCTCTTGACCACCGTTTTTATATGTCGATATTGTAGACGGCGACCTTGCCGAACCTGTATATTAGCTCTCACAGTTTTTTAGTGGATTCCTTAGGATTTTTTATATACAAAGTCACATCACCCATGAACAGAGGAGCTCTACTTCTTCCTTTCTGATCTGTATGTCTTTGATTTCTTTTTCTTACCTCGCTGCCCTGCCTAGAACCTCTGGTGACACGTGAATAAAAGTGGTGAGAGCAGTGTCCCTGTCCTTTCAGCCTTTCACTTCCCAGCCCTGAGAGTTTTCAGTTATGCCCATTATCAGGTCGAGGAAGTACCTGTTTGTTGAGTGTTTTTACATGTTGCGCTGCTGTGCTTGGGATTTTAAAGTTAAGGAACAGATATCACCAAGGACCAAAGTTAACTTAGATCAAAACCGCTTGACATTACATACTTGTATGAGACTGAAGTCTCATATGGAGCCAAATAAAATTCTATTTTAAAGAACTCTCTGGCTTTGAGAGGAAGATGAATTGTGGTAATAACAGAACAAAAGATATCAGAGAAAAAGAAGCATGTGCCCCAAACTTATGTAATCATTTAAACCTTTGCATGATTAAATGTCATATGGAAAATGAAGCAAGAAAAATGGACTTGATACAAGTGACAAAACCTCATTACCTGAAATACATTAAGGACTGATGTGAAGACAGAGGATCCAATTCCATGCACAAAACAGCTGAAACAGATGAGCAGACAGGAGAAAAGACAGCGGAGGCACAGATAGGATGCTCGCCGAAGTTCTGTGCGCTCAGTCAGGCCACATAATTCGAGAAAAGCTCTGCACAGTCCCCACCCTGTCCTTCTCGCCCGTCATCCCCTGAGAAGCACCGTGTTGAGGCTGAAGGACAGCAAAGTCTCCTCAATTGGCCTGGCTCCAGAGTGGCTCTGTGGAACTGCACCCCAGCACCCCACAAGGGATATACACACTGAGTGAGAAAGACATTTTTGTTATACTGAGCCTCTGAGTTTTGGGGTTCACTTGTTATTGCAGCATAACCTAGCCAAATCTAACAACAAATTACTGTGTGGGGAAAAAAGCGTAACTCCCTTTAAAAATGGAAACAGCCTGTGAAAGTAAGAAAAGTTACAATGACTATGCCAGTTTTGATTGGGGTGACAGGAAAAAAGGAATGTACTCTAACACTGCCAATAGAGTTCATGGAAAAATCTGGAAACACAGGACAGGCAGATAACAGTTACCAACCTCTGACCCTGCCGTCCGGCTCTGGGGAATATGCCTAAGGCAAATAAACTCAAAGAAAAATAGCTTGAACGAAATGTTCATCTCAGTAATATTTATAGCAGCAGAGATCAGAGACAAGGCAAATGCTCACAAATGGAGAAACAATGGTGAACTGACAGAGTGGATGCCACGTAGCCACCATAAAGGACAAGTAGGTAAGCCACTTCATATTCAAAACTGGGTAGAAGCCCCACAAAAGCAGAAGAGTGCCTAGGCATTCATTACACAGAAACTTTAAAGGCAAGGACTGCAGGTTTTCATCTTTGTAGCCCTAGTGCTCAGCATGAGGTAGACTAGACATTCAAAATATTTGCTAAGTGACTGAATGTCTGAACCAACAAATGACCAACGGGGTGGGGTGGGGGGTGACAAGGGATGGAGGAGACAGTGGTGATGGATTTGAGTGCTCCTTAGCCGTGTAAAGTGACTTCAGTGTGTACACCTAAGATGCATATATTAAGGAAAGGGAAACGGTACTTACTCTTCCTTCACATAACAAAGCTGCATTCGTGTTTCAAGGGCACAGGTCATGACTTTACAGGAAAAACTCCCTAAAATTTGATTTCTCCAACCCTAGGGAAGAGTCCTCAGTAAGTAGGGGTCCCTGAAGTTCAAGGAGAGGCTGGCGGGCCACCAGTCAGTGTTAGGCAGAGAAAGGAGCGGGACCAGGCCCCTACGTGGTGGTGCTAACGTGCTAGAAGCATGGTGGACACACACAATGAAGGTTTCCTCATTTAGACCTCCCCACTGTTTATTTTCAACAGACTCCTACGTGTGATCATAGAACCTCCTTCCGTAACTATAAACACCATATGTCTTCCTTTGGACTAATATTCACATTAATGAAAAACGTCCCCAGAAACAAAGAGCAGTAACACAGCCCTCCTGCTTCTCCCCACTGCTGCCTTAGCCCCACCACATCTCCCCTTTCCTTTGTCCTGGGCTGGCGGCCACCACCTGTCTTCCTTCCTCTTCTCCTTGGGGCACCACGGGAATGAACACTGTCAGCTCCTGGAGTCTGATTCTCCTTTGCACATGCTGGTGACAATACCACCTCCACCTGTCACATGGTCCTCAGCCTCTTGCATAATCACCAGCAGGAGCTGAAGGAAACTCTCACCTCCTCAGGCGGCCTCCTTGCCTCCTCCCGTCTCCCAGCAGTGATGCCCTGCAGCCCTCCTCCAGGGCTACCTCCTTTCTCTCACTCTAAGCAGATGACAATCCCACCTTATAGCACGTGGACAAGTGGGCAGCCAGCAGCCCCTCCACGTCTGGCCACCACCTGAAGGCACCTGCACCCACAGGCCGGCCTCGCCATACATACTCCTGTCTGAGGCTGTGCCCCCTTGTCCCACATGACCACAGGACCTCACCCCACCCATCAATCCCTTTCTCTGAGTCTCCAGCCTTGACTCCTGACCCTCTCGAGCTCTCTTGAGCTCTGATGTCAACGGCATGGCAGCCTGAGGTCTTCCCACTGTTCCCACGGCCCCCTCTCCTCCTACGCACAGTCACCCCTGCCATCACAGCACAACAC
Organism: Lyroderma lyra; assembly: GCA_004026885.1. NCBI lineage: Eukaryota > Metazoa > Chordata > Mammalia > Chiroptera > Megadermatidae > Lyroderma > Lyroderma lyra. Next base: position 52,686 of record PVJL010003693.1, on the reverse strand, counting down.
TGCCTCGCCTCCTCCTTGGCCCAGGCCTTGGAGGCTAGAGCTCCTCGCGGTTCTGTCCCAGGTCCTACTCTCATGCTACACATTCAATTCACACCTAAGCAGGCGCTTCTGTTCCCATGCACCCAACCACCTTTAATCTCACGTCCCTGACCTGCACCTCCGGCCCAGCTCTCCCATAGGAACCCCAGACCCACACATCTGGCTGCCTCCTGGCTCTCCACTCGGCCAGCCCACAGTTCCTGTAAACCATTTCCTACCTTCCCGGAGCCCCCTCCACCCGCGACTTCCTACATCAGAAAGTGGTCCCACCCTTCACCCAGCTGCTCAGGCAAGGAACTCCTCTTCTCCCCACCCCACGCCCCCACCAACCCCAGCACATTTCATCCGCTTCCAAAACCTAACTACACTGTCTCTTCAGAATCTCCTCGCCTCGGGCTTTGCACATCCTCAAGACAGTGGCTACCTTTGCTGAGGCTTCTCTGGCTCCCAGAGGCCAGTGCAGTCCCCTTCTCGTCATTCTTCCTACAGCTGCCACAGTGCCAGTGTGTCTCTGGGAAGTTCAGGCCGGGCGTGGATGAAAGCCCCCGCCTCCCCGCCAGATTACTAACCACTGCTCCTCCGTCTCACTGCTCACACCATGCTTCCAGTCACTGTGCCCACCGTGGGCACCTCCAACAACCTGCAGGCTCCACACAGGCACCACGCTCCTCTGACGTCTGTGCTTGCACATACGCTGCTCCCCTGAACAAATGCACAAATGAACAGGAGGAGGAGCAACTAATTCCTTGAGGCCAAACTGTTTCAAAAGCAAAAATCCTTTCAATTCATTTTACAATAAAATAAAATGTTTAGAATGACTGTGAGCACAATGTAATATATCTATCGTAATCCAGGGTGGAGCCTCCTAAATTATGAGTGCCCAAAGTCTGCCTGGGTCTGTCTAAGGGGGACCGGAGACAGGTGACAAAGCCCCAGGACTTGAGGAGGGAAGCGCTGACAGAGTGTACACCTCAGGTCACTTCTGGCTTCCAACCTGGCGACAGCAATAATGCACTGTGTGCCCACCACACTCGAGGCCATTCTATACGAGGCCTCTAATGCTCACTAAGCCATCTTGGAGCAATTTGCGGCCCCCCCGCCCCCGTTTCAGAACCTGAATGGGGAGGGGGCTAGAGTCATTCTTGGGTCTGTCCCCTCTCATATCCGTCTGACACTCAGTTTCCCCTTCTCAGTGGGGGTGGGGGAAGGCTAGATGCAAAAGGTCTTTGCAGTTCTGATTTTCTACCATTCTAAAAAGGAAGGAGGGTTATGACCTCTGGTTACCAAAATCTCAGGAAAATATCTATTAGCCACGATTCAACACATTTAACAGATGTGGCTCCTCCTGCCCCACAAAGGTAAGCATTCTACACTGACTGCCCGAGCAGTCACATGCAACAAAGACTCACTTCATGGCTCCAAAGAACAAGTGCGCATTGATCTGCCACCATGTCAACTCAGCAAGGAGTCCCAATTAGCCACATGTAAAGCTGCCTGCCAAGGACAGAAGCGGTGTTACTCCAACATCACCTTAGAGTCCCTTCACAGGAGCAGCATCTCTGTCTCTGTCTGTCTCTCTCTGTGTCTCTGTCTGTCTGTATGTGTGTCTCTGTCTCTCTGTCTTTGTCTCTGTCTGTCTCTCTCTGTGTCTGTCTCTCTCAGAAATTCGCTGTTCCTCTCACATCCAGCTGGTGGTCGGTGTCGGAGAACATATGAGGGTGCATCAGCTCCTCACCCCCACAACCACTCCCGTGCGCTTTGGGTGTGCTTACATCCTGCCCACAGTCTCTAACAAGCGACAGAGGGCCACGGATACAGATGCGTGTGATGAAGCCGCAGGGAACGGCTGTCAGTTCGGGCACCGTAGTTTCGTCTTCATTCCCTGAGTTCTCTGTGCGGCTCCACTCCCAGAAGCCTTTGAGAAGCACTGCTGCCACCAGCTATTAAGCTACATCAAACACTTCCCGAAGATTCCTTCTCTCAGCCACAGGCACTCGCCCAGTGGGATACTTCTTCCTTGAGTTCCAAGTTTTCCAACTCAAGAAACTTACTTAAAGCCTAAAGGAGAAAGGTCACATAGGCCCAATGAGACAGAAAGATTCTTCTGGCAAAAGCAGAAGGAAAAAATACAGAATGGGCCGGAAGGTTGTCCTTTGTTGAGGGAAAAAAAAATGGGGGTATTCAACACGGGCAGCTATGACAGGGCAAAAGGGAGAGGAGAGATGCTGACCATGGCGAGCAGGCGCTGACAAGGCGGCCTCTGGGGTCTGTTGAAGCAGGTTCCCAAGACTCAACAAAGGGCGTTTAACAACACTCGTGAGTCAGAGTGGCCTGAGGTCAACCCTCGGCTTCTTTCAACCACCCCCCCATCCCCCCACTACTTTGAGGCAGCCCCTTCTAGAAGCAGGACGTCCTCTCACACAAAGGGCCTCTGTGGGCAGTCCCCGCTGCCTCCCTTCCTGTGCAGGGCAGGGGCACTTCCCCCCCACCCCAAAGTCTAACTGAGCAGACTGCCCCTAGAGCGAGCTAGTCCACCCCACGGCCTGAGGGCCGCACGCAGCTCAGGTCGGCTTTGCATGCGGCCAACACAAATTCGCAAACTTCCTTAAAACATTATGAGACTTTTTTTGTGACCTTTTCTTCAGGTCATCAACTATCGTTAGTGTTAGTGTCTTTTATGTGTGGCCCAAGACTATTCTTCTTCTTCCAATGTGGCCCACAGAAGCCTAAAGGTTGGACATTCCTGCTCTAGAGGGACTGCAGCCCCAGCTAAAGGGGTGAAAGTCACCCACTTGCAAACTACAGGCAGCAAGGGAGAACACCCAAGAACACTGAGCTCAGGACAAATCTGCACCTAGGGTTCTTCCCGAGACAGGCTGGTGTGACTGCCTAAAGGCCCAGCCAGCTCAGACAAAATACCAAAGAGGCCTGTAATTGACACTGCTTATCTGTACAATGGAACCCAGTCTGCACTAGAGGTTCTAAGAATCCAATGGCATTCGTCTGGGACCTGGCACAGGGCCAGTAGCATGGGGACTTCGATAGTCAGTGGCTACCAGAGTGATGGTGACTTCAGGTCAGCTTCAGTCAAATAAGCCCGACGCGATCACTGAGGCATTCCCCTTTGCATGGAGCTGATGGACACCAGGTACTCAGAGAATTCCACACAAAACACTGAGAATAGACAGGAGGGTGCAGAAAGGGTGCACAGGGCTGGCATCGCCTTGGGAATCTGTCAGCTGGAGAGGCAGAGGGAGGCACCCCGGGAGAAGGAACCTGCATGGCAAAGAGAAGGTGGTGAGAAGCAGCAGCGCAGGGTCAGGCAGGGCCTCCGAGTGAGCCCTGGGAAGCAGCCATGGCTTTTTAGGCGAGGGGAGAGGTGATTCACAAAGGGCAGGGTGCCCATGGGCACATAGCCTGGGTGCCAGCCTGAGTCACTTGTGACTGCAAGACAAGAGGCTGCTGCCGCCGACCTACCAGCATAGACGGTAGCACGCCCCGATACACCGCCCTCCACCAGGAGGCCAGGACACCACCGCGCAGGCCTCAAGCTTGTTGGAGCTGTCAGGACGCAAATGCTCAGACACTTCTAGAGCAGAGTTGTCAACACAGCCTCTGAAGTTAAGAGAGTTGCGCCAACCACAAAAGGATTTGGTTTCTAAATATTTTGTAGGCAAAAATGCACCCAACTATGTGTCACTTCGTTTGAATGCACAAGCTGGAGCCCGAGTCTTCTGTTCTAGAGAAGGACACTGGGCCAGTTTGGACCTGGTGTGACGTACTGACGAATGAGTTCCCACTTGACAGTGATTTTTTTTAAAAATTCACTTTGATTCCCAGCCAGGGAACCACCCCAAAAATAAATAAATAAATAAAATAAAAATTCACGTAACATGAAGTAATTTGAAAAAAATGAACAGGGAACCCACTCATCAAGCAACAATCTGAAACTAATGGGGTAAAACCAACCATAAAATTAAAAGCAAAAGTGTCCCTCCCTTAAACAGGGAGAGGAGAGAGGGAACAGGGTTGGAGTACGCTGTGATGGCTACAAGTTTTACCTTCTAAGCCTCATTCTTCTTCTCTGAAAAATGGGGATACACATGGGTGACCTACTTCATGGGGAAGTTATAAGAAATTTAAATGACACATTATATGTGAACGTGTGAAAACACTAGGCACTCAGCAAATGTTCATCTCTACCTGCTTGTCCCTAGTAAACTCCTCCCAGTCTCTCTAGTCAAGCCCCACCCCACAGGGCACACATCACTTCAGCAAACAGGACTTACATGCCCATTCCTCAGTTGTGCCACTGAAAATTCCATAAATCCTGCAATGTTAAGCCTCCTAGATATTTTATCCATGATGCTACCTGCCTAATAAAGTCCTAGTTACCAGATTACAAAGAAGAAAAATGAATGACATTTCCATTTATGATAAAATGCCCAAATAACATATATAAGCATTATCTGAGAAGCCCAAAGAAAATGACTTGATTACTACCTTAACTTCAATTACAACATCAAACACAGACATACACAGGCACACACATACACAAGCACAGTGTCTCCCTCCCTCCCTCTTCATCCATACCCTGAAGGAGGGGAGGAGGGAGGGAGGGAGGGAGGGAGGGAGGGAGGGAGGGAGAGAGACAATGTCCTTAACAAAACATTTGTGGATTTGGCTAGCTCAAAAAATAACCTCTGTCCCAAATTTTGAAACATTTTAAAAAACATATGTTACTTACTCTGAAACATTCTAAAAACGTTTAATTTCTGAGTGCCAGAAACCTCGCTAAGAGCTGGGGGAAAGAAATGAATCTATAGTGAGATGGGCCCTGCAATCCAGGAGCACATAGTACAGCAGCAGGAAAGATAAGTCAAGGTCACACCTGATCAGGCTGACAGGGCGGACGGGGGAGGAGCAGCTGGAAGGTGGACGGGGGAGGCCGCGGCTGGCAGCCCCAGGAGAGTGAGTCCGAGATGCTCTCATCAAGGTGCAGGTCGCTTTGAGAAGCTGGAAAGACAGACAGGAAACGACGCCAACGCCCTGGAGTGCACAGACAGCTTCATAGTAGCATTCGTAGTCTAAGACACGCACACTTAAGGTTGTTAGTTAAAAATATGTTTAAGAGTGGGTGACTGCCCAGGAAAAAGCCTGGAAGGCATGTACCAAAACGTGCGAATTCTTTCATTCAACAAAATGTAAAAAAGGCTAACGATGTGCCAGGCACGGCCGAGGCATGTGGAGCTCGGGGTGAACCAGAGTGGGAAAGGCCTGCTGACAGTCCAGGGTCCAGAGACTTAAAGACAAGCTAGGCAATGCATTGTAGAATTGTAAGCCTGAAACCTATGTAACCCTTGTGAACAGATGTCACCCCAATCAGTCTAACAATAAAAATGAATTTAAAAAAAAAGGACAGGCCAGCAGGGAATGGGCAGCAGGCGGGGTGAGGGCTGCGGAAGAACAAGGGGCCACGTGGGGGTCGGGCTCTGCCCTAGATGGGATGGGGGTCAGCGAAGCTTTTCCTCAGGAGGAAATGTGTAAGCAAACACTTGAACAAACATTATTAACATTCAATTCCCCTCCTCTGAACAGCAGAATTTGTGAGTTTGTGCTTTTTCTTTTTGCATATCTGTATTTCTTAAATTCTATCCTAAGAATATATTGGTTGGGTTACTTTTGAAAATCCAAACAAAAATAAGGCACCACTTAAGTACCTTACATAACTTCCATAAATGTGAAATTCATGCTTTTCAGGTACAGGAATCCATGTCCCCTATCTTCCAGTCTCAGACAACTGGCCTTTCACTCAGTCCCAGGGCACATATATCTTCAAGCCTGTTGTGCAAAGCACCCAGGCGGCGCCTGCATAGCCAAGTGCACACCAGAGGGCCCAGGGCTCCATGACACACACAGAGTTTCCTAGGCAAGCCCTTTTTCCCAACTTTACTTCTCCCAGCACAACCAGCCACTGCTCAGCATCCTGGGCATCTGAGAGCCTCTCAGACGGACACACTATCCTACACCCACCTCCAACTCCCCCACCTTCAGAGGGACTCCCACCCCAGTCTCTGCCTGTTAGTTAATAGCGCCATCACCTGTGCCACTACCCAGGACACTGCCGCAGCCCCAGCCCTAACTCCTCCCCTTCCCTCACAGCCCACAGCCCATCACCCCACCTTGAAACAGAGCCAAACGGTGGCCACTGTGCACCACCTCGGCCTCTGCTGTGCTGGGTATCAAGCTACCAAACTAAAAAGTTGCCAAGAGCTGCCTGTAACACTTATCTACACTCCCCACCCTGACCTACAAGGTTCTGTGCCATATGGCCCCAGCTTTCAGCTCCAGTCTCAGCTCCTTCCAACCCCTGCTCTTGACTCCTCCAGCCACAGTAACCTTCCAGTGGGCCTCCAAAGGCACCAGGCTCAGGCCCACCTTTGCACTGCCTTCCCTTCTGCCAGGAAAACCCTTCCTCCAGAGTCTACAGGCTCTGTTGCCTCACGTCATTGGACATCTGCTTACACATCACCTTCCCTAATCCATCCCCATCCCTGACACTTCTGCCCCTAACTGTGCTATTTTTGTGATAACACTCAGCCCCTCACACTGAATTACATATTTATAAACTGTCTCTTTCCACTCACAAGAATGTACGCTCCTGAAGAACAAGGATTTTGTCTTGTTCACCCTTATTCTGAGCGTTGATACATAACAGGCACGCAATAAACATGTCTGGCATGAATGAGTCAAGGAGTGTGCTAGACTCTGGAGCAAAAACACAGTATGATAGAACGGACTTCTGTTTTCAGCAGCAAGGCAAACTGGTTAGCTTAATGACTCCTGCAAAATTTTAAAAGCTAAATAAAATATAATTGTTTCACTGAGCTGGCAGGAAATAAAGCAAATTAAAGACTTCAAAAAGGCAAATGTAAAGAAACTCTAAAATGTAAGTAGATAAATTGGCTGAAGTAACAAAAAGAAAATACAAAAGAAAAATTAACAGAGTTGGAGGAAATAGTGATGTCTAACTTACATCTAATGACGTTCCAGAAGGAGATAACATTAAGAATGGGGAAGAAGCAGTATCTAAAGATAGTTTTTCAGAATGCTGAAAGACACTAAGTCACAGATCAATGAAGCCCATTTTTTTTAAGCCCAAGGATTCCAACAAGATTTTAAAAAGAGGGACAGAGGGGTTTCCCTGGTGGCGAAGTGGCTAGGCTTTGGCACTCTCAATCCCACAGCCTGGATTTTCCCGAGAGCCACACCACCACAAATTAAAATAAAACTAAAAACTCAGAGTTACAGAACAGCTCATAAAAGCAGCCAGAAGAGAAAAGATCACAAGAATGCCAACTGGACTAAGAGCAACAGTGAAAGCCAGAAGACACTGGAACACTAGGTTGTACATTCTGAGTAACAATAACTACGAATTCCATACCCAGCAAAACTAGCTTTTAAGAATTAAAGAACTAGACATTTTCAGACAGAGAAAATATACGCCATATATAAAACCCTCACAGAAAAGGAAATTCAAAAGAATATACTTCAGGCAAAAAGAAGTGACCTCAGACGGAAAGCTCAAAGCATAGGAAAGAATGGTAAGTGAGCATACTGGAAATACGTGGATCTAAATAGCACTGACCGTATGAAACACGGTATCTAATGTGTAGAATTCAAAAATTCAGAAAAGAAATAACTAGATAAGTTGGAGTATGGAGTTAAAATGTTTAAAATCTTCTATTAGTCAAGAGAAAAGTAAAAACATTACTTTAAATTTGTTATGTGTGTTACAACACCTAAGACAGTCACTAAAGGACTAGACAAGAATTTCTAAACTAAGAGAGAAAACAAATGCAATGGAGAAGCTGAGGGGGCATGACTGAGCTCAATCAGAACAAAAGGCAACAAACAAAAACACCTCATCAGAAAAATTAGAGCGAATAGAAGGCAAAGGAACAAGAAAAGGGCTGCCCCTGTTCAGTGTCATTTCCATTTAAACTGCCCTGGAGGTACTAGCCAATGGATAAGAAAAGCAGGAAAAGGTAGAAGCATTAGGAAAGAAGAAAGGAAACATTATTTGTAGATGATATGGTTTTCGCAAGGTTGATGGACACTGGAATGACATTCAGAGAATGACAGCTCTCAGCTACGACTTACGAGGTACCGAAGTACGGTGCTGGGGGCTCTATGCACTTGGTTTCATTAAACATGCGGTAAATGCCGCTGCTATCCTCATTTTACAGATAGAAAAACTGAGACTTGGAGAGGCTAAACATGTTGCCTAAAGCCACCTGGCCAGTTAATGGCTGGTTTTGAAATGAAGTCTATGTGTCCCCAAAGCTTAACCACTATGCCTGCCACACAGTGAAAGACAAACGATGAGACCGCCATATGACAAGCACCATCTGCACTCATGCAGTGCGGGTGTGGCTGTGTGATCACAATTACGCTGGAGTGTTAGGAGAAGGGGAGAGTCACCTGAGGAAAGCCAGAGAGGGAGGGCATGGTGGTCAGCAGGCAGAGCAGTGACAGCACGCACTACGTAAAAGGCATGAAGGATCAAGAACATGGTAAATAAGGGAGTAACTGAACACGTGGAGGCAAAATGTGTCACCAGGCTGGGGACCCTGAATGCCACACGAGGAACATGGGCTTATCCAGAGGACTCAAGGAATGTGATCAAGAGCCCGAGAAGGAAAGCTTCCTCGGACGGAGAGTGGAGAACAGACCAGCGAGCCAGCAGACCTGGGCCTCCTAATATACAAGCCAGCAGCCATTCAACACCTGAAATGCAGCCAGTACAACCAAAGAACTGTCTTTTAAATTGCATTTCCTTTTCATGCATTTTAATGTAAGGAGCCACATGTGGTTCATGGCTACCACATATGACAGTGCAGCTGTGGAAGTCAGAGACTGGAGACAGAAATGGTTAGGAGGAATGGCGACCAATTACACCAAGGAGTGGGGCAGTGGGGAGGGTAAACAGATGAAAAATCCCTAATTTTGAAAGCAAGCAGGTAGCAGTAATGCCACAGAGAGAAGCAGAAAACTCGGAAAAACAAAACTGGTTCAGGGTGGAAAATAACTGGTTTGGACCTGACAGACATGAGGTACGGGAAGCACACCCACATACCAGCTACTGCGGTGCCACCATACCAAACTCCCAAATGCGGCATGTTCTTTCTGACCTCCCTGCCTTTGTACATACTGATCCCTCCACCTTTCTTGTCTAACAAACCCTACTCTCCAAAAGCACCACCAAACTGACGTTTTCCGCAGTCTCCCCCATTCCTCATGGCAGAATAAGGCCCCTATAGCTCTAGAAGACGCATCAGCTGGTGTTTAGAAGTCTCTCTACCCTACTGGCCTGAGAACTTCTCAGAAGCAAGAATTCCATCTCAACCACTGTGGATCCCAGGGCCAAGTACAGAGCTTGATGCAGACTGAGTGGACAAGAGATAACTCTTTATTAAAAAAAAAAAAAAAAAAGTCTCTCTGAGAGGGAGAAATAGCAATGCTCTTTGTGACTTATATGCCAAATGGTACTCAAGTTTGGAAATTAAAAGAATGAATGCATGTATGCACAAATGAACAACTATGCGAGCCAGCCAGCCCTCACCCAGGTGGACCACCTCTCTAGGTAGTGACCTAAGGGATGGCTGGAAATAAGTATGGAGCTTACTAGGGTGCCTGCACATGCATCACTGAAAGCAGTGGGGTGTCGGGACAACGACAGTTTACACAACCCTCACTCAGGGATTTTTCATCACGACGACTTCTATCATCCCAGACTTAGTCTTCAACCTCAGCAGTTTATTGGATGTGCCTAAGAATAAAGGTAATGCTTTAGAATTCAACACTAAAGCCGCAAAGATTTCTCCCCGCAAAGCGGTCCTCGTTTGTCTGCTTGGCTACACAGTAACAGGTCAGTTCTGACTAGTGAACCTGAGCCGAACACCGCAGAGGTAGTAAATTAACAAAGTTAACAGATAATCTGATGACCTTCAGTCCACTGTGCCCTGTGCTCTTTTTTCCTTCATGTGTCAGTTCATACTAGAAAAGAACAACAGAGACCATATCATTGCCCCCAGATTATCCTGGGCTTCATTTATTTTGCCAAAGTCGTAGTACCAATATATGTCAGGGACCTGAGAATCACAGAAAATTCTACACTGGGAAGGTCAACGTTTTAGCCTGTCAGTTACTTCAGCAACATCTCGTCAAGCAAGCATTTTTCAGCACAACATCGTCCCCTGGTCTCCCGCACGGACTCCGCTGCAGAACAATCCTACCGGGAAACAAGACTGAATGTTAACAAAAAGAAAATTTAAATCCTGTACTATTGTGACCGCCATTGACACACATGTCAAATTCAGAATACTTCTTGTTCAAGTCTTTAAATTATCCAAAAATAGAACAGTACGCTTTGTGAATCCACCTCAAGATTCATGTCTTGTGATTCACATAATGACTAAGTCTAATGAGAAGAAATTAGGCCATAGTCTCAGGGCTGGAGGAACCATTAAATATAGACACCTAGTCTGTCACTTGGTATCAGGGCAGAACTGTGAGATGCAGATGAATTAGACCAGCCGAGAGACACAAGACCATGGTGCCTTCAAGAGCAATATCAACAGAATGGGGACCACTACAATTCATTCATTCATCATTCATTCACTCATTCAAATTAATGGCCCGTTCTCCATCACTACCATCACTCCATCCTCACACACATTCCTCTTCACCTGGTTCCAGGGCCTCGGATCTACCTGGGATAAATACCAGGAGGTGTTTCTTCCAAGCCTAGAAGAGCATCAAGGCCACCACCAGAAGCTGGTCTGGAGAGAAGCTCTGAGGAGAGACGGACATGAAGAAGGCCAAGATGACACCAACAGGACAAATTCTCAGAGACTTTTGGCCACCAGCAGCCCCGGGGGGGTTGCCCTTTAACCCCCGCTCTGTCTGCAGCAAAGCCAGCACCATATCCCCCTCACATCTTTAAATTTCACAGGCAAACCAGAATTTATACTAATGTGGGCAGAAGCTAGGGGCAAAACATCAGCTATTACTTACTAACTGGTTCAAGTCTATGTTAATTATATATTTATATTGAAGGGAACCACAGGTTTGTCCCCCACACATTGCCTTGTTGGGACATTGACTTTAAGCTGTTTCTTAAGAAACAAGACTCAGAAAGAACCGACGGCCCTCCCCGCTTCTTGGCCCAAGAGATTGGGACAGAGAAACCTGCTTCAGGAAGACCTTAGGGTGCTGCCTTAGTGTAACTGGAATGAAGTGCGGTAAATAGCAGGGCTTCAAGCACAGCCTGTTGGCTAGGGGCCCTGCCTGTGTCCCACTGCTTCCCAGTTGTCCAGCAGGAATTTGCCTGCCACGTATGCGCCACTCTTCCTCAACTACCTGTAAATCATCCACCCTCACCTCTGAAATCTAATACCCTGCCCTCCCCCGCTTTTGTCCCTTGCCCGAAAATGTCATATATACCCAGGGTTGCCTCGCTGTCTTTGGAATTTTCATGCTTATGTGAATTTCCCATGTGCAAGTATTTAACATTTTTAATTTTCTCCTGTTAGACTGTCTCTGTTAATCTGATCATTTATTAGCCCAGCTAGAAGAACTTAGAAGGTGAGAGGAAATGGATTAACTGTTTTAGCCCCACAATATATGCATATATATTTATACATATAAGTACATATTAAGAAATGCAAGCCAGTTACAACTGTCTATATTTAACATGTACTGAAAATCTAACACTAAGGTCATAAGTGGGGAGCCCAGGAGCCTAAATATGGGAGCAGTGAAACTTCTCCACCCAAGTGGCCCCCCACTTTCTTGAGCCCTTGTCCCCTGGCTCACCGAAGGCAGCAGCAGCTTCTCCCAGGATGGTGATGGCAGTGCCCAGTAGGAGAGAAGGCACTGCTCCGACGTCCTGCAGGGAGGCGCTGCTCATGATCCCCTGCCTCATGCTCAGGTTTTACAAGTTCATGCAGGTACACAGGAACTGACCACAACTTCAGGTACAATTCAAATGTTTATGGTAATTCCTATTTTCCTACGGCATACTCAGAAATTCTTGAAGGCATATATACTCTAAATAGAAATTACGAGTAAGTGCCACTCCATGAACCTCCCCAAGGCATTTTTCAGGCCACGGACACACAATGGAGGCCACATCAAGGCCTAAGAACAGTCCACTCACTATTCCCAGCAGGCCTCTGTTTGCAGCTAATTCCCATACTTGAGTTGCAGAAAGATTCACATCCATTTTGCGGGGGGCCAGGGGGTAGTTCCCAGGCTGCAGAATTGAGAGCGCCGAAGCCTAGCCACACACCACCAGGGAACCCCAACATCCAATTTTTAGGAGAAACTATTTTGAATTGATTCTAGAAAGTTGTGGGTAAATTCTATTTTTTTTTTTTTATAAATTTACTTGCATCGTAATATATTGTTTTATAGCCCGTCTTTTCAAAAGTCCAGACTTAGAGTTCAAGGTTTTCCTTTCACAACCTGAAGAATCCTCCTTCAAAGAAGAACTGAGTATTTTTGTCTATTTTATTATTAATAGTTGTGATTTTATTAAGTTTGGATTTCTCATCTAACAGATAATCATATAATGACGTTCACTTATAACAGTAACAATCGAGTAAGACCTGGTTTAGAAGAGAAGCGAGAAACACTTCATAACACAGAGAAATTCATATTTTAAAGAAAAATCTCTCTCAAGAGGGAGAAAGGTCAATGCTTGAGGTAATTCAATGTATACCTAGGCCACTTAAGAAAATTATTAAATCAAAGCTGAGTTCTGGAAAATGAAACAAATGAAAATGGACTCATCAGAAGAAAAAAGCCATTCTTGACTAAGTCCTATTAACCTTGAAATACCATGTGGAAAAAGCAGATGAAGGAAAGGCCAGTGATTCAGAAGTCAGGAGACCTGGGTTCTAGACTCTCTCAGCTACCAACAAGCTGTGTGACCTTGGACAAGTCAACAAGGCATTTCACCTCTCGGTCTTAAGTCTTTTGTTGTTTTTTTTTTTTTTTTTAAAAGGAAGGGGCCTGCCTATATGGAGTCCCGAGAGCCATCACAACTCTCAATACCATGGCTCCACTTTTGTACTTATACCACCCAATGAATTATAGGATTATGTAGCTGTGAAAAACAGGTAGAAACTAATAATGTATAAAAGAAAAGGGGGAAAATGGAGGCTTCTTACTGCTGGCATAAATCTCAGACCTATAAGACATACTTCGGTTTGAAGTTATAATAAAGAGGTATTTTCACAAATGCAGCATTTAAAGTACATCTAGAATTTACTGAGATAGTGTATTATGAAGAAGAAATTTAAGGAGGTATTCAGAATTACAAGAGCAAGAGCAAAACTGATGGACCTGATTAAGGTCTGAGAGAAATATTATATATTTGGAGGCTTTCTAGACAATGAAAAATATGCAACCCTAAAACTGTTAGAAATACACAAAGCACACTTAGGTAACAACCTAACAAGGAAATATGCTTCTCTCTGTGACACAGACAATTGGCATGGCACTTTCTGGAAAACAGAAAGGGACACTGCCCTTCTAATGCTCACAGCAATAGGTGATCCAATAAATACATTCACTTAGTAATGGGTCACTAAAGTATCAGAATCAAAAAACAAAACAAAACAAAACAAAACAAAACAAAACACAAAAGCCCTTCTAATTAGATTGACAGCACTGCATGAAGTGTGTGTGTGTGTGTGGGGGGGGGGGGCACAATTTTAAATTCCAGAATATGATTTCCAAGATAAGAAACAAGTGTGTATGTAAGGCTGCTCAGTTACTGAAACAACAGAACTTTTACATTTTACTATCTAATACAAATAATAACAAAGTGTCTAGTGACAGCAGTCAGATGGGGACAAGGGCACAGGGTCCCACTGAGAAGGGAAACAGGAACTGCCTGAGCAAGGCGGCCGGGCTTGGCGCAAGCACAGATAATGCAGTTTGGGGTCTGGAGTAAGATGGTCAAGAAACAGCAGTAATGGTCACCTGGAAAAACTAATTTGTGCATTTTCTCTCACAGGCCCTATTTATGTGTTTGTAGATTAGATCTGGCTGTTAAGAAAGGAAATGGCAGCACGTAATAACCATAATGCCTGAGAGTAGGAAAAAAAACAACCCTCTACTAACAGTTAATTCAAGTAACTCATTTAGCTACTACCCTGTAAGAAAAAAAAACAGCTACAAATATGTAAAACATGCCAGAGTTTCCAATTTATTCCATCTATTTTGAAATGAAGCATGCACATATGTTTTGAAACCAGAGTAAAAATTATAAAGCACAATCCTTCATTTGTTTAGGCCAGAAGCTACACGCCGAGAACATGGAACACTGATATTTTCTCAAAGCATTTTGGATAAAACGCTCCACACTGTTTGGTTAATAATGAACTACCCGAACATTTCCTTCAAGGACCTCTAAAACTAGGTGTGCTGAAAAGGTGAGAGTTCTATCAAAGCAATCACTCAGGAAAAAAAACAAAATCAATGAGAATTCTACTTTCAAAAAGGTCTGCCTTAAAGGAAATGTATACCTTAAAGCACACTCACGTTTTTCTGCCAAATGCGGCTCCAGCTGCCTAAGTTTGCAGCTCAGCTTCCGTACCTGCCTGCTCCCGACCCTGCTGGTGAGTCTGAACTCCGGCTCCCAGATGCATTCTCCCTGCACATTTCATCATTTCCTGTTGGCTGCCGACTCCTTGCAGCCAAGATAAGGCCAGTCCCTTCCAGTGCTGTATTCACTCTACAGGCACCAGGTTCTCAGACCGCTGCCCAGGGCCTTCTGGGACCATCACAGGAGGAGCTTCCTTTTCAAAAAGTGGCCAAATAGAAATCTCAGTATTCCATGGAAAATCAGAGACAAAGTCTGAGAACAAAAGTCATATTACCCATCCTAAAATCAACTTGTAGTATACACACTAACTTATATCACATGTGATAGTCTTAGAATCTCTTCTTGTATCAAGGAGAAAAGAGACACGCTCTATATCTAAGCCTGGCGTCACAGGGGTTAACGTGACAGGGATTTACTTGCATGAGATAATCTCACTTTGTTCCTACACATAAAACTCAACTTCTCTCTGACTCCACACACCAAGGCCAAGCAGCTTGCTGGTGGGAGAGGCAGGGAAGTGGGGTCACTGCTGGAGAGAGGCAGGGGACCCTGGCTCTACAGCACCACTGTCCCCTAAGAACTGGGGCACGCAAACATGCAAGCATGATCTCCTAGAAGTAAAAGCCAAACACAGAAATACCTGACTTCCTAGAGTTTAAAAAAAAAAAAAAAGTGAAGGAAAAAAAGAATAATGTAGTTTTAGGTAAGGAGAAAGAGATCCTATATCTCATTTAAAATGTATGAGCCCACAACAATACATACTATATACTTCCCCTCCCATAGAGTAAAGAGAAGGCATGACTAATCTATGCTGCTTAAAGCCAGGACAGGGCAGAGTGGGAAGGATGGGCCCAGAAGGGGTCACAGCGGGCACCTCAGAGCAGTGTACAGGTGTGCTGTGTTCGTAAAAATGCACTGGTACTTAACAATATGTGCTCTCTTATGAATGTATGTTATAACTCAATAAACAGTGTTTTAAAAACATGCGACAATATCAGAAAAATATAAACTACAGGAAAGAGCATATATCAAACCTAATCTACAAAAACAGATATGAAACAAATATTTCAAGGGCTCAATTTCCCCAAAAAAGTGCCCTCCCAGAAAATACATGTTCACCCCCAACCCCCACGGCAAGCTGGGATGGTGGTGGCCGGAACAGGGCCAGACGGCTCCCTCATTGCAACATGGGCCTAAGGGGAAGTTTGTGGCCATGGGACAATATGCAATTGACAAAAGAATATATTGCAAGGGGAAATTATGCTAAGTGGGTATACATTATTCCCCAGTGCTCCTGCTACCCATATTCATTCAAAATATTGTTAAAAACAACCATCTAGTCTGACCTTGTAACACAATAGAGAACAGGTTAAAAATCTCTTTCTAAAATCATGTGTTTAGAAATGCCTTCACAGAAAAGACCAATAAAGCAAAGACCATTTCAATGCAAGGCTTGATTACTTGACATACACGAATATAATAATAATCATACTACTTGGAAAATTATACCGTCCTCCTCTTCCCCCAACCAACCAACCAAACAAACAAACCAGAGAAGTCAACCCAATACAGATTTCATCGTATTCTGCAGTCAAGTCAGTTAAGTTCGTCCCTTAAAGAGAAGCCCACGTAGGAGTACCTGCCACGCTCGGCCAGCAGCACCCTCCAGGGTCTGCTGTGGGACAGACAGTCTCAGGAGCTGAAGGTCTGATGGCCCTAAAGGTCGTTTTGTCCAGTGACAGACACTAAAGCTGGAAGAGGCCGAGTTTCAGGTCAAATAGGGTCTCTAGACAGGAGTTCCCAACCTCTTTCCACTTGTGTCCCCTTTTCAACCCATTTCCATATATTGTACCCCTTGTTTTTAGAAGAGCTGTTTTTAAATACTGACACTTCTGTTCAGTGCCTATCTTAATGTAAAATAGTGAAAATTAGGTCATAAGTTAGGAAAGAAAAGTTACTGATCAAAAAGTCTGGCTATGGATGTGTTTATATGTTTGGGGAAGTTCCAGAAACTTTGCAAATGGATTGTTCTGAAACTGTGCGTAATGATTGGTAGAAAAGCAGTTTGGGGGAAGGGTTCATGGCCAGGCCCTCACCAATCATCATTCGTTAACGTGATCTAATTTTGAAGTGTCTCCATTAATGATGATTCAAACTTATCATTTATTGTTCCATAATATGACATTTTGCATTTTTTTACTTTACTTGTTTTTTCACCATTACTGATTATTTTTCTCGTGTCCTGAACGGCCCAGCACGCACCTGCAAGGGTATGCGTACCACCGCCTGGGAACCAATGCTAGAAACTACTTCAGTGTACTTGACCACAAGACAGGCTTTTACAGTAAGGGTCTGGCACTTACCTTTCAAAGTACTTTAACCACATTTAAGCAGCAAAAAATATGATCACAAAAGCCCTTTCCTGGGGGTATTTTCTTCTACTAAGAAAGAACAAATAACTGAGTTCAGATTTCTACCTTTGGTTTCATCAGCTAGCATGACAGAAAACTCTTCTTTGCCCTGGAACCCCACTTAGGGCTCTTGATTATGGGAGGGGACAATCACAGCAAGGTAGATGCATTCCTTGTGTTTGTCTAAGATCCTTGTTCTCTTTGTCTTTTTAGAAAAAAACCTTTTTTTTACATTCACTATTATTTTATATAAGTTTCAGGTCTACAGTACAGTGGTTAGACATTTGTGTAATTTATGCAGTGATGCCCACCCCCACCTCCATAAATCTAGTGCCCACCTGGCAACATACATAGTTGTTGCAACATTACTATGCTCCCTATACTGTAGTTTATATCCCCGTGACTATTCTGTAAATAGCAATTAGTACTTCTTGATCCCTTCGCCTTTTTCACCCAGCTCCTAAACTCCCCTCTCTGGCAACCATCCGTTTGTTCTCTGCAGCTATGAGTCTTTTTCTGTTTTGTTTGTTCATTTTGTTCTTTAGATTCCACATATACGTGAGATCATATGGTATCGGTCTTTGTCAGTCTGACTTATTTTCCTTAGCATAATACCTTCCAGGTCCATCCATGTTCTCTTTATTTTTTTTAATCTAACAAACACAGGCTGCTCAATAAATATTTACATAGTGCTTGCTTTACTTACAGTTCATAATGAAAATAACCCCATGAGGCTAAATACTGCTACCGCTTCCATTTTCCAGGTGAGGTAACTGAGGTACAGAGGTTATATCGTTGCCCAATGCCCCACAGCTCAAACGTGGGGGAGCCAGGATTTGAACTCAGGCAGCAGCCTCCAGAGTCCAGCTGTGAACCGCTACACCACAGTGTCTCTCCGCCTTACCTTCCCTGAAGGATCACAACTGGGTCTTAAAAAAAATTTCTATTTGAACTAAATTCAGAATGCAGATAGCAGTGAGACTATAAAGTAATGCCACCTGCTTTCCAGGTGTCCGGGGCACCCTCTCCCTCCCTGTAACTTTAGCCATGCCTCCCCACTGGCAGAGGACACGACTGGCTCAAGGCTGAGGTGGCACTCGGATCCTGAGACCCTGGGCACCAAAGACTGCTCCAGCGGGGCCCACCTGCTAACCTCAGGCATGCAGTGTCTGGTGTTTCCAGTTCCAATCTGGTTTCTGTCACCAGACTTGGAAGCACTGGGCATTCATTCATCAAACAGCGCCAGGCCTGGAACTCCGGGCCTTGGGGCCCCGCCCTGGGCTGCTCGCAGTGCGTGCGCAGGGCAGACGGTGAAGGAGTACGGAGGCCCCGAGCTGACAGATGCTCGACGGGGGCTGAGGGAACGCTGCGAAGGCAGCAAGCCCAGATGGGAAGCAGGGCCGGGGAAGGCTTCACGAAGGAGGGACACAGTGGCTTCTCAAGAGCTTGCCACTGACCTACTCTAACCAGGTGAATTAAGGGGAAAAACAAACAAACAAAAAAACCTTCAGAAACAGCTGAGCAAGTCAGCTCAAGACTCCCAGTGCCATGGTTACCTCAGTCCTCAGCTCACGTCAGTGGGGGACTCGAGTAACAGTCCCTAACCTAGCACAACTCAGACACCAGGATAGCTTCTGACCAGGCTGCCTCTCCTTTCTGATCCTTTGTTATACAACTGTCACCTGATGGAAATGGCTACTTTTACTGAGTTCCATATGACAAGTACTACTGGCCCCATTTTACAGAAGGGAAACCACCACAGAGAAGTTAAGCAACCTGCCCAGGGTCACCCAGCATGATGGCAGAATGGGATTCTAACCCAGGTCCACCGCATGCTGTCAAAGCCCGTCTTCTACCTGCCACACTTCCACGGAACTAGACCCGTGAGGAAAATTAAGAGTGTCTGGCAACAGGCTGTGTCATTCAGGGAAAGAATGAAATTTCTTGTTTCCCCATTCCTCTACTGGTCTGTCCTTGTTCTAACATCACTTTTCTGTTTTTACAGTGAAAAATTTTTGTACTTAGAATTAGGCAGCGGGACTCAGTTTAGATGATCCCAATTTTGTTGGCAACATCCAAAGCATCACAGACAGGAGCCAGTCTTGGGCCTTCGGAAGTAGGTGACACACGGATCTTTTTTTCATGGCTGTGGACGCCTTTGAGCACTGCTTTCTTGGCCTTCAAAGCCTTTGCTTTGGCTCTAGTTTGGGGAGGGGCAGGGCCTTCCTTCTTCCCTTTCAGCACCATCTTCATGAAAAGGCTCTAATACCACTTTTTTATAAACAGCTTTATTGAGATACAATTCACACAGCATACAACTCGGCCATTTAACGTATACAACCAATGGTTTTTAGTCACAGATATGTGCAACCATCACCCCAATCAATCAATTTTAGGACATTTTCATTACCTCAAAAAGAAATCCCGTACTCTTTAGCTATCACTCCTCTCTCCTCCCATCCCTTCCCTTGGCCTTGAGAAACGACTGCCTCTTAAAGAGGTTATGGGCACGAGGTAATCGGGTTGTTAAAACATTGCAAATTGCTGCTCTGGGCTTCAGTGCTCCTTGCTGGGCTACAGCCGAGCCGAGCAGGGAAAAGTTGGACAACTCAGGGGCAGGTGCTGGGGTGAGAGGCCAGAGGACCTAGTGGCCCTATACTAGATGGGCTTCACAGCTCACATGCCCCTGATCTTAACAAGCCCTAAATGCAGAGCCAGGTGCATTTAGCAGGGAGGGCAGAAGTCATACTAAAACCCAAGAAGAGGGGGGGTTCCCTGGTAGTGTAGTGGCTGGGCTTCAGTCCTCTCACTGCCATGACCTGGGTTCCATCCCTGCTCAGGGAACCAACCAAAATAATAATAATAATAATAATAATAATAATAATAAAATAAATTAAGAAATAAAACCCAAGAAGAGCCCCTCTGGGTGCTAGGCCTACATCTTTGGGAATGCCATCTCCCCATCACCAGAAAGGCAAAGACCAAGATGATGTGGGGGGAACCAGTCCAGAGGTTTCTGAGAAGCCAAACTACTCAAGGACTAATGAACTAAAGGCTCTGATGAAAAGGTGACTTCCTCAGTCAGAGTTTATTTGCTCTCTCAGCCTTCCTCAAATGCTGGGGGAGGGGGACTGCAAACAGACCATGCATATACTCCTGCAGAGCCTCGATTTCTGTTACACTTGTCCATACAGGACATCAAAAACCAGCAGTGGACACCATTCAGCACTTGAAAAGAAATGAACTGCTGACAAATGCAACTGGGCAGATCACAGAAACATCATGGTGAGAAAGGGCACACAGTGTGCATCTCTATCTGAAATTCTCAACCAGGCAACACTGGTCCATAGCGACAGACCCATGTTTGCCTGGGGCCGGGGGTGGGGTGGGGGGCTGAGGAACTTCTTGGAGTGAGGGAGATGTGCTGCCTTGACTGGCCACATCTATCTGTCAAAGTCCCTGAAAGGGCTTTCCGTTGTATGTAAATTAATAACTCAATAAAGTGAAAAGAGGGAGGGAAAGGAGAAGAAGATGGGACAGGAGAGAGGAAGAAAGAAGAAGTTGAATAACAGGCCTTCCTCCCACCCGCAGGATGTGCATTCACCCAGAACACACCGCAAGGCGCCTCTGACTCAGACTGACCTGAGTTCTGCAGAACATTAGCACTAAGTACATAGGATTGGGCCTCAATTCTTAGAATAACCAGTCCTCTAACACACACGAAAGACTGAGGAACCAGAGGTCCACTTTCTAACCAGATTAACTCAGTTCTCCTCACTATCAAGTAAAGAAGTCAGCTCCAGTCAGCGACTTGGACACGGCAGCTTTCCACGACAGGTTTCAACAGCAGTGCAGCAGTCAGTGAACACATGACATCTAACACGGTAATTACAGGCACTGGCTTTTCTTTGTCCTCAAATGGTAAGTAAATCTTAAATTCTAGAAACCTATTGTTTCTATGTAGGAACTATCAAAACATCCTTGGGGGGGTGGGGCAGGGTTGAGGGAGAGGGTAGTAGCTATGTTCAAATCCTACCTGTCAGCCTTTCATATTTTTCATGAACTGAGACATAAATAGAGCCATCAACCTGCCTTTACTTTTCCCACCTATGTATATAAAAAGGAATAAGCCAAGCCAAATTTCAAACGTCCTCTATCACAGAAGAAGGCGCCAGGACCCACTGAGCTCAGTACCAGTTCTATCTGGCAAAATAAAATTTAAAAAACAAAAACAAGTTAAAACCCTTTATATAAGCTTCCTTGCTTCTCTGGACCTTGTCCAAAGCATTAAAAAAAAAAACAAAAAAAAAAAACACCCTGACTAATTAAAGCAGAAAGCCCAATTGAGAAAAACTTCAAAGCACCAATGTGATAGAAAAAAAAAAATAAAACGCTAATTTTTTTCTTATGCATTTTATAAAAAGCCATTATGAGAAGCAACACCTGAATTTCCAACACAGTATCTTGGTAGTGAAGATGTCACACAGCCCAGGGTCCTGGGAACAGCCTGAGCCTTCTTGGGGCAACACAATGAAGATGGAGAATGACCTCCGGAGGAAGGTCTGAATTCACAAAGGAGTGGTGAGCAAGGCCTGTGGTGAGTTGGTGGGTGTTTCCAGGAGTAAAGTTAGAGCTATGCTGTGTTAATTTGGGGGGTTTGTGGGTGCGGTTTCCCCTCATTGATTTGTATGTACTCTCTCTATGCTAGGATCTGGAAGCTAAATAATTCACCACACTTGTCTTTAAGCAGCTTAGAGGCTACTAGGATAGACAGACAAGCAGCCAGAGGACCACACAGCAGGACAAGTGCCACGTAAGAGACCTAAGAGGGGAATGCTAAAGGGAGGTGGGAGTGGGGTTAGGACAAGATGTGGGGAAAGGCCCCAGGCAAGCTGGGTGCTGTGCTGAGTCAGGTGAAGACTAGGCTGTGTCACTTTGGCTGTGGCCTCCCCTCTGTGGCTGTGGCTTCCTCCTCCAGCAAGGGCCAACAGGGCACCAGACTGAAGCACCCAACTTCACAGAGCAGTGTATAACGAGCAGGAGAAGCACCCCACACAAAGCCACCAACTTTATTTTGCCCATTAAGGAAATAGGGGGAAAAAAAAAGAAAAAGAAAAACCTACTACTTTCCATTATTTCATTTCAAAGGATTTTTTAATAGTAAAAAAGACATTTAATATTTTAAAAACCGAGTTATACAACCTCAGAGTAAGTGAAAACCTCAAACTAAGTATCTGTAGCTTTGTAAAAGATAACTATTGTTTTCATTTTGGCTGTGTGGCTATAAAAGTGTCATAATGAACTGGTGTTTAGAAACTCTGCAAACAGATAATAAAATCAGAGACTCTTTTATGGTATTTTATACGTACTTGCCGGGTCCTTAAGGTAAAATAATAACCATGCAAGGTGGGGTACTGCCAGCATTTTTCAGATGAAGAAACAACAACTCCAGGGGAAGTGGCTTGACTATGGTCACACAGCAGTGGCAGTGCATGGAGCTGCTACACCTGGATCCCTCTGACAGCGGAGCCTGTCCTGGCCCAACAAACATGCCCTGATGCCAGGGGAGGGTTCTAGGTGAACTCTGAGGTCCTTATCAGAAGTAAACATCCATTTTACTGTTGTTGCTTCAGGGATGGCAAAGGAAAAATTCTGTTCTGCCACTTTTTTTTCTGGTAGTCCCAAACAACCAAGTCAAATCCTTTGTGAAACCAGGAGAGGTACAAATATGAAAATAAGTGAAAACTCTGATCCCAAGCATTCCAGATGCCACCATTATCTTCTCCTTTCTCCTGCATTTTGGACCAGTGCAAGGGGAAAACAAAAAGACAGGAAGTGGACAAGAATCGCCAACTCCCATGTGCCAAGACATAGGAAACACTGAACCCTTACTCAAGATTCCCAATACTGTACTTCAACTTGGCATGTAGTAAGTATAATAAATGAATGGATCTAAATCCTGTAGACACTGTTGAGTGTCACATAAACTCCATTCAGAAGACTCGGTCTCTAACGTCTGAAACCCTCCCTTCTTGGTCTGAAATATGGAGATGATTACAAATAGAATGCTAACTACAAACTTAAATGTGTACCTCAATTTACAAAATTCAGTTTTCTTCTACTGCTATCATTTAAAATTAAAGTTTACTGCACTTAAACAACATTTTAATAGTGTTTCCAGCTGCATTGCAGCATGGGATGAGGGCCTGCCGTGTGAGGACATAGACCAGGACCCTCTACAGACATCTGAGTGGGGGAGCAGAGCTAAGTGGACCAAGCAACAGAGAGGGGCAGCAGTGAGCAGACACACGACCTCCGCGAACTTCTAAGCACTGGCTCTTCCACCTGCAATGTGAAGCCAGCCTCAGCAACCACCGCAAGGGCCGTGAAGATGAAGCAAGGTAACGTACACGCCCTGTGTTATTAAATGGTAGCCATCACGACCACCTCCTGATGCCAGAACTGGAAGCTCCCAGTAACGCCAATCACAACTCAAGTCACAGCAGAATCCAAGGGCC
Organism: Lyroderma lyra; assembly: GCA_004026885.1. Classification (NCBI taxonomy): domain Eukaryota; kingdom Metazoa; phylum Chordata; class Mammalia; order Chiroptera; family Megadermatidae; genus Lyroderma; species Lyroderma lyra. Next base: position 29,038 of record PVJL010003693.1, on the reverse strand, counting down.
TCTCTAAGGGTATAACCAAAACACAGGACATGCATACTTACATGACAGCAGCAGCAGGTTAACCCCTAGGAAATTCAGAGAGCAGGCAATCGATACATGGCAGAAAATCAAGGAATCAATGCCACAACATCCAAATGAAAGTGACTACAGAACGCACCAATAGGAGTGAAGTACGAATAAGGACAGGGCTGTTTCAGAGGCCTTGTGAAGTGACGTGAGGGGAGGGGACTCTGCTTGGAGGCTGACGGGGCTGAGCACTAGAGAACCAAGGCTGGAACAACTCTTGGGCTCCTGCTTGGAAGGTCAGGGTGCTCGTGGACATGCTGTTGAGCAACCTGGCGGCAGGAGTCAGGAAGAAAGCAAGCTGCTCAAGCCTGGCAGTGGTCACCTTGCATTTGTGAGAGGTGATCTGCCTTAAGCAGTAGTACAGACAAGGGACAGGTATCTCCCAGGTGCGAAACCAAACTAAAGATGGACAAGTTACAGTTTAGACAGCATGATCCCATTTGTTTTTAAAAATCGCATTTGTGTGTGTGTCAATACAAAATCTAGAAAAGTGAAATGGAGGGGTCAACAGTGATTTTCCTCTTTTGAATATTTGTCCTTGTGTTTTAAAAAGTGCATAAATTAACTTTATGATGAAAGAATAAACTGACTTCCTTCATGAGTTCTGAAACCTGAGCGGATGCCACTGAGGCAGCATGGTGGAGGTGAGGGTGCTGACGAGGGCCCCAGTGCTCTACAAAGTGAGGTCGGGACCACGACACTCACAGTGCCCTGTAAGCCGGTGGAGACAAGGAGATCTCGGGCACACCCCACCTGCAGGGCTTGTGTGAAATCCCTCATTCCGGAGAAATCTCATCAACCAAAGCTGCCTTTCTGCTACCTCGTTCTCCAGAGGGAGCTGTGTCACCACCTGCAGCTGGCTTCACCAATTATGCCATCTTTCATGGGGGAAAGAGAAGGGACATGATTCCTGAGTGCTCCACACAGCTCACCCCCTGAAGTCTGAGACGTCATGAACCATTTCTGTGAGGAAAGGTGAGTCCTGGGGAGAGTCAAGCCTCTCCGGCTGCATCCAAAGGCAGCGGGCGCTGGCCCGGCTTCAGACCAGCCATCTATCTTCCCCACGGCCTGCAGGTTCTTTAAAACCTGGACTTCACACGAGCCAATCCCATGCAGAGGTCGGTCCAAGGGACACATTCTGGTGAATCAACAAGTCTCGCTTTGCTGGATGAACAGACCAAATGAAGGCCCTTGCCCTAGAGCCATCCACACACAGGAGGCTCTCCCAACCAGGCCTCTGAGGGGTCACCCAGACAAAGGGGAGTCAGAGCCTGGCAGCCCCATCCCAATGAGGGGACAGAGGTCCCAGTGCCCCTGGCAGCCCACCTGACCCACAGAGCTCAGTTAAATCCACAAATGAATTTGCACCCGCAAAGTTGTTACAAAGGCCTAGGACAGGTGAGAAAGGCTGGACCTACACACACAGCAGGGTAGGGGCAAATTTATAAACTGTCGGGTTAATACTAACCTTCAGGGACAAGATCTTAAAATGTGACATCACCCAATGTTCTCACTATATTTCACTTTTACAACTCGTAATGCTGTGATTGTGTGTCTGCAGGTTAAAGAGGGGACAGAGATAGAGTGCGTTTCCCCAGCCCTTGGGTCCCTCTGCACTTAATCCTCCAGTACACAATCTACTCATGACCCCCACCTCCCAGAAAGTGTCTCGGGTTTAGGAAGGTGCACTAGGCTCTTCACATGGCATCAGGATTTCTCTGCTATAATTGTTGAAAGACTAGGCTCACAGTTTATAATGTCAAAACACATATAAGAAATAGGCCAGTCCACATCTGTTAGTCAACAAATTACCATAACAATGAGGGGTAAATATTTTCTTCCTGTTCCATAAACATATTCCAACTAATGTGAAACCTCATTTTAATTGGAATTCTCTTCCGGTGGCACACCAATGAGTATTCTTCTTCAAAGATTTTAAGGAATGTTACTGCACAGTTACTAGCAATACCGTTTAACATTGGTTTAGATGGAAGATTTTCTTCCTACGGCAGCCTTGGGGAAGAAGCAAAGATGTTGAAGAGGAGTGACAGCCTGACCTGGCAACCTGGCAACAACCAACATCATAACACCTACACTATCAAAACAATATGGGATTCATTACGTCTACAGATGAGAAAGCTTTTCCTCTTTATTTTTTATGGAAAGTACCAAACCTAAGAAGTAGAGAGACTAGAAGAATAATCCCAAATGTCAGCAATGAACAAATAACCAATCTTGTCTCACCTGTGACTGAGAAATCTGTTATATGCTCACAGAATTATGTGACCCAAACGTGTCTTTATATGACCTGAGGGGTCCACCTTGACCCTGGCACCCACAACACAAGTGTTCACGCTGGAAAGACACAAGGCAGGCAGGGGTCCTGAACTGACGGGACTAGGGCTTTATGGGGAACCAGAGCCCCTCAAACATGCACAAAACCAAAGAAGGAAAACACCACGCCTGCAAGCGAGCGCAACGGGGTTAAGTCCTGCTGCCGTCACTGCACTCCCGGATGGGAGGTGATGAGGAGTGCACGTCACCTCTGCAGTATCCGTCCCCAAAACTCATAAGCCCAGACCAATAATGTGAAAAAGCGTCAGGCAAACTCAAATCAAGGACCATGCCACAAACTATCCAACTAAACACCCTTCCAAACTGTCAAGGTCATGAAAAGTAAGGAAAGACGGAAACTGCCACGGATTAAGGCGATGTGACAACTGAACGCGATGTGATGTCCTGGAGGGGATCCTGGACTAGCGGCGCTCAGTGGAAAGACCAGTGACAGCTGAGTGAAGCCTGTAGCTGAGTTAGTAACGATGATTTTGACAAACACGTTGTGCTTACGTAAGGTGTTAACATTAGGGGAATCCGGGGGAAAGGTACACGGGAACGCTATTATCTCTGCAACTTTCCTGTATATCTGAAAGTCTTCCAAAATAAAAAGTTTACTACAGAAATAATATAAAAACTATAACTGGCTACTGAACATTCATTTTATCCTTCACAAGAAGGAGTGACAATGTGGTCTTCATTTTTAAATTCAGCCAGAAAAGATGAAGCCTAAAGAAATAAAATGATTTATTGTAAGAAATCTCAAAGAAAGTAAGCACCGTGAAATGAAGGCAGGGCCATACAAGGTGATGGACAGGAGTGTACCACTGGACACTGAGCGTGGTGATGAACTCTCCTGACACCAAGAAGTGACTTCCAAATTACCAGGTGGTCCCTGCCGGGTCTCCGCACTCCCCTGGGTCAGATGCCAACCCAGTCTCCCTGCTGCACCCTCGCTCACCACCCCAGCCCCTCCAGTCCCCTCCCCTCCAGCCCACCCTTGCAGCAGCACCTCTCTTCTTTCACTCGGCAATTTCGGTGGCCTGCAGCTTCCCACTAGACTGAAAACAATAAAAGGAGGCGGTCTTACAAACCACTACATGATAATTCCTTTTTTAACGAACGGTTTTTATGCATCTACAGAAAACATGAGCTGCCGCTGGAACCATGCACCAGGAAGCCTAAAGCTGACGCTCTGGACGAGGGAGGGGCTGGAAGCAGCCGCATCCGGCCTGCAGTCTCTCTGACCTGGGGACCACGCTTGGAAGTGCCTCACAGCGACTAGAAGGCGTTCACTCTGTTAGACGGCTTTGCAGGCACTTCTTTATAACAGTGCCCTCCTCCACTTTAAACAGGAAACAATGCTAGAAGCAGGAGCACACACCTGGATTTTCAAATTATGAACAGCATGTGGGGATTTTACTCATTCTGAACTGGATTTCAGAAGACTTCTGTGGCTGAGGTCAATGTCTACACGAGCAGTTCCACCAGGCATCCCGACGCCACCTACACACACACTGGAGTAAACACATCACACACTTGAACATGAGCCACAGAAGGCTCACTGTGAAATATTCCTGCCCAGAACACCCTGCAATGAAGTTACTGAAAGACAAAGAGAGAAAGCCCATGAAAGGTACTTGTTCTCCAGAACGGCAGTTAGGAAATGACAGAATCTGCCACGTGTCTCACCAATGAGACAGTCCCTTCTGAGCAACTTCATTATTTCTACTTGGCTGGTAGTTGAGGAGCAGCCTGCAGAACACAGGCCTAACCCTCGCCAGCACTGAGTGCGGAACTAGGAATCTGGGCATGGGTCCTTGTCCAGCAGTCCTCCACCAAGGCTTCATTCTGTAACTTCACACTAAGAAAAAGGCGACCGAGGCTTCTCCCTTTCATTTAACTAGAAACTCTCCAATAAACCTTGGACTTCACACATCTGACAGTTCCAAAGTTCGCGGGCAAGCTCTTGGGCCATGTGCCTGTGCTACAGCAAGCTGGGCCCCACACCAGCGCCAGGCACGGCTCCCCCTTCCCCAGGCACCCATTGGGGGGGGGGGGCTGCTGCTCCCCTCTCTGAGCTGCCATGGAAGCTGGCTGTGGTTCTCCACCCAATCTCAGGTCCACGCCTGTCCCCTAAGGCCCTTCACCATCATGCCTCACTCCCCTGGTTTCCTTGGAAAACATCTAGGTCAGGGCTCAGCACCTAAGAACACAGCATGTGCTGAAAGAAGAAAGAGGAGAAAACCAATGAGAGAAATGGCAGCCTCACCCCTGTGGATGTGGGGCTCAGCGAGGATGCCCAGTCTCAGGAACAGAAGTGAGGCTGCAGCAGCTGTGCGATCCCAGGTTGCTGTCCCTCTGAGCCTACGTTTCCTCAACTACCGAAAGACCAGTACCTCCCACCTCTTCCTTTCTCCATGCCACACCAGCACCAGGCATCCATCCGGAGCCAGCATGTCTGCTCTGCAGACCCCGCTGGCCTTCACGGAGGCTATGCCAGGGCCTGGGCTGGGCGGGGAGAATGACCACTTGGCTAGCACCACATCTGAGCTGTACTGTGCCAGATCCACCGCACCTGTTAGACAGGTGCTATTTGGGTCACATTCCGACTCTCCTGTCACTCTCATGAGTAAGAACCTAAGTGAGTTCAACTTACTGACTCTCTCAAACCCAATGCCAATGCTCAAATCTTAGCTTTTAGGAAGCTCCCACCAGGTCCTCACCACAGAGATCCATTAAGACAAAGTCCCCATTCTTGTGATGTACTCATAAGGAAGATGGTATAAAACCAAACCCTTTTATTAAAAGGCAGAATGGAGGAAGGGAGTGCTGCGTCTTCTGGTGATGTGCTGACCAGGTGCAGACCAGAAACAGACCCACATGGCTGGAGGCAAGAAGCAACAGGGAGCTGTCGGTTAGTGGGTTCAGAGACTCAGAAAGATGACAAAGTTCTGGAGATGGATGGTGGTGGCAGCTCCAACATTAACAACAATGTTAATGTATTTAATGCCATAGAACTGTATACCTAAAAATGGCTAAAATAATGTTATGTATATTTTACTGCAATAAAAAATAAAATTTATTTAGGAAAAAAGAAACAGACTTACACATATTTCTAAACTTCCTATATGACAGAGGTAAGTGTCCCAAGGTACAGAAAGGCCACTCAATAGTGATGGTGACCAATCAATCACCCAATAGGAAGAAAATAAAACTGGATTCCTATTTCACACCAAACATAAAACTCAATTACAGAAGTCAAGTCCGGGTAGATTCAGGCTTAACTTGAAAAGCAAAACCTTAAAAGAAAATATAGAAAAATAACTTTATGACCTCAGGCAAGGAAGTGTTTCCTTTAAGTCACTAAAAATAACTATCATAAAAGAAAAGATTAATATAGTCAACTACATTGAAATAAAAAATGTTTAACAAAAGACAACACAATGAAAGTAAAAAGATGCACAAATGTGGAGACAGTATTTGCACCTCATGTAACCAATAAATTGGTTCATATACAGACGGTATAAAGAGCCAGTACATGCCAGACAACCCAAGAGGAAAATAGGAAAAGACCTAATCAGTACTGTCACCAAAGAGAGCCCATGAACTGCAACCCCCACATGAAAGGAGGCTCCTCCTCCTCGGTGACCAGGAGAGGGATACCGAAGCCAGAATGAGAAGCCAGAATGAGATAACATTTGACATCCACTAGGTGGGTAAACTAAGAAGTGTGACGACAGCCAGTGTGAGGGAGGATGTGGGCAATGGAACTTTGATACGTGACAGATGGGGAGAGTAAACTGGCCCAGCACAGTCACTTGGGTGTGGCATTTCTACACGTGACCCCAGGAGCCCGCAAGTCTGCTCCTCCGTGTAAACCTTAGAGAAACTAGTGCACCAGGAAGCCCCATATAAAGAGGGTTCAGAGCCACAGTACCCACAATGGTCAACAAACGGAAGCAACCCAGTATCTGCTGACGGGAGAATGATAAATCGTGGTCCAGGCACGTGATGCTTAATTGCGTGTGTCGATTTGACTGGGCCCCAGAGTCCCCGGATATTAGATCAAACATTATTGAGTGATTTTGTAAGGGTGTTCTCAGATAAGATTAACCTTCTAATTGGTTAAGCAAACTGACCTCCATAATGCGGAGGGGTGGGGGTGGGGGGGTGTATCCAATCAGATGAAGAATGGGAATCCAAAAAACCCAACCCTCCCCACAACAAGAGGGATTCTCTTCTGCCACACCTCAGCCTTCACCTGCACCATTACCTCTCCTGGTCCCTCGGCCACGCCTCAGCCTTCACCTGCACCATCACCTCTCCTGGTCCCTCGGCCACCATGGGACCAGACCAGAACCGCACTATCGGCTCTCCTAGGGCTTCAGCCTGCTGGCCAGGACAGCAGATTACTTGCTAGTCTCCATAATCATGTGAGCCAATTCCTTAAACTAAATCACTTTCTATATATACACACATATCCCAGTAGAGAGCCCTGACTGATACAATGCACACAGTGCAATATTATTGAGCAGTAAAACGGAAGGAAAGATACAATTTGCAGATTACTTGATTCCCTTTTTATAAAGCTCAGGAACAAAACCTTAATATATTAGTTATAGGTACATAAATTTTTTTATTTTAAAAAAGGGAGTGAGGGAACAAAAAAAAGTCCTCAAACACATTGCCCCTGGCCAGACATGTGCACTAGGAGCATCCCATTGGTGCGTGATGGGGTGTCAGGCTAGAGGATGGCCTTTTAAGTTTTTACAATTATGCTTTAAAATTTACATATCCATCACCCATTGCTCACATGAATTTTAAGTTATCTAATAAAACATTTCTAAACTAGCGATAGACAAGAAAACTACCACAAAGAAGAACCACACGTTCACCAAATGCTAGGCCAAAAGCCAGCCAGTGCTGACCCCCGACGCCCGCTGCCGCCCAACCAAAAGGCTTTCCTGGCCAGTCTGGAAGGTCCAGTCTGCAGCCCACCAGCATCAGAGCGTTGAGGCTTGCCCTCCCTCTCTCTTTTGGGGATGCTGGTACATTGTGCATGTGGAAGAGGACAGGGGGTTAGAAATGATGACTGAGCTAATTCCTCAGAGAGCACAGAGCACCTGCCAGGTTAAACCCTCAGCAGTCACACTTCCTTCCCAGGAAACTGCTCCCTGGGCCAATTTGAGCTGGCTTGTCACTTTAACAATCCCCTTCCCCACCCAACCCCAGGAATTCATTCCTGGTTCCTGCAGGGTGAGACCAGGAGCCACCTCCACATGGTAGAAGGCCAAAGGGAAGTGCAAACCCAGGAACAGCTGGTCACACACTCCAGGCAGCAAAAGAGAAATGGCACCAGCTCAGGCTGCAGATACTGCCATAGCTGCTCTTCTAGCCCCTCTCCCACAAGCCTGTCTACAGGGTCAACCGGGGCTTCACAGATGTGGGGGAATAGTGCTTCTCCATATAGGCCTCTCTGTCACGCCTGGAGCATAATGAAATTACCACTTCCTGTGAAATGGCCTGGATCTTGATAAATATTTCTGTGTTTATGTGGATTCCTTCCAGAACCATTTTACTTAGATTTTTATTAGGATTGGCTGCAGAATTTTATTATATACCTTTCAAATATCTGTTAATGTATGTCAACAGAGGTTTTCCTTTTAATTTTAGGTAGTGGATTGTTAACCATGACATTAACTGAGCACTTACTATATGCCAATCCCTGCTCTAACCACTTTACATGTATTATCCCATTTAGTCCTTATGCTATATATCAACGCTATAATGGTACTATTCTCGTCCTGCTAATTTTACACATGAGAAGATTAAAGCTCAGGGAGATTACATAATTTGGCCAAAGTCAGACAGTTAGTAGATGGGAGGAATGGGACACATGACACTCTAAGTCAGGCTGGACAAGATGTTCATCATGTGGTCTACTAGTGGACCACCAAGCAATTCTGGGGTAACAGCCTGAATAATAAATTTCACAACACTTGGAGAAGTAACCCTGCCCTGAAAAAGTCTGCCCAGGCCTGCTCTAAGCCCTTGAAGCAGAACTTCTTCTGGCCAACACGATTCCTCATATAAGGCTATCTTTGTACTTCTGGAACAAATCTTACTTGGTAATGGGGAATTAGTATTTTAATACACTACTGCATTCAAATTATTACTTATTTAGAAATATATCTAGAAATGTTGCAAATATATATATATATAAGCATATATTATTAATCTGCATACATACACACATATATAGGTAAATGGTCTATAGTCTTCCCTAGACCATGGATGGAACAGGAACTAAACCCTATAAAGAGAAAGACAGATTTGACTACATAAAAACATTTAAATTTAATGGGAAAGATGCCCAAACAAAATAAAAACAAATTATAGAAAAAAAAGCCAGGGAGTTCCCTGGTGGTGTAGTGGCTTAAGGTTTCAGCGCTGGCGCTGTCAACGCTGCAGCCTGGGTTCGATTCCCGGCCAGGGAGCTACCCACATACAAAAACAACAACAACAACAAAATAAATAAATAAAAAATAAAAATAAAAATAAAGGGGTTCCTGAAATTCCAGAAGATGTGAAGAGGTAAAGAGGAGAATAAGAAGCCAAAATTAAAAATAAGAAAAAATTAAAAAAAGCCAGACATATTTGCAATATATACAACAAAAGATGTATAGCCCAATATACAAAAAGCTCCTAAAACTGAAAATGAAAACAACCCAATAGGAGAAAAACATGTAGATGCAGAATTCAGAGAAGAAAACATGCAAATGGCCAATAAACAAGTGAAATGATGCTCAACTTCACTAGGACTTAGGAAAATATAAATTAAAATAATAATGGGATACTATTGCACATATCAGATTAGCAAAAACACCATCTGGGGCTGGTGGAAATGCCCAGCAAAGGGTGTACTCACACAGTGCTGGTCCGAGTGTGTCCTACAAAAGGGCTGAAGCACTTCAGGTAACTACCAAACCCTGCTAACTGGGGGAGCTGTCCGGAGCACAGCAGCCACTTGTTCAGGCAACAATTACCACTGGCAACAAGCAGAGGGCTGTCAGGTCTTCCTTCTCAGAGTGTGAAATAGGACTTCGCCACAGCCAAGTGACAATAGCAAGCTGCTGAGTGATGCCCACAGTGTGTCCTTTCTTCATCACTGGTGTTTGGGAGGGAAACCTAATAAAGAAAACTGCAAACAGCATTGTTTACACACAACAGAAGAGCGCAGGTCCACACCAAGTTGGTGGCAGCGTCTCTCTACCCAGCTGGGTGGCTGCAAAGGCAGGCAGGCTCTTCGCTCCCGGATAACGTTTCTCCTCACTTGAGTTCACTCACCCACAGGGGGCTGAACTCAGGAAGGTTTCCATGCTCACAACGTTGGGCAACATTTCTGGAATTCCTGTGAGTCACAGTATTTCTTGAGTTCCTATGGATGATGTGCTGTGCGTTTTAGCCTCTAGAAATTCAGGTGGACTCACTGGAGACACATATGAAGTGTATTTGCCTCCTGGAGCGCCCTGGCCCTTGGGTTAATGTACCACCTCACTTCATGGGGCCCTCCACCAAGCCTTCCCGAAAGGGCTGCTCCCCACTCAGCACGCATGTCTCCTCCTCCCAGCAAAAGCATTCCAGGTAATGGGCTTTGGGGGATGCCCCCACCCGTTTAACGCAATGGTCTGTCCCCTGGCTCCTCCTATTCAGGTTCCCTCTGAGTCTGTGAAGCCACCCCACCCACCTCCTTCCAGGTTGGCTTAGGATCACATGAGTGTGACGTGACTATGACTGGTCTGCTGTTTCCTGCCTGAAAGGAACAGCACCCCTCTGAACGCTCCCCTGTAGCAGGGCACAGACCATAGGGGTACTGCAACCACAGTGGGTACCACGAAGCTTTGTCAGGACCTGTGCCTCTACAGAAGACTGACACACGGAAATCTCAGAAAAGGGTCAGATGTTCTTACCACTGCCTGAGGCCCAAGCCTAGTCACATCTGTATGTACCTCTACTGACAGAAAGATCTTCGTCTACACACAGAAAGAAATGAATGGCCCACGTCAAATACTAGCTCCTCCATAAATTGCCTGATCCCTTCCGCTGGGAGGACATGTTCTCTCCCAAGGCATCGGCCACCTTCTAACTTGTGTTACGGTTACTGAAATGTTGCCCTTGCTTCTAACTTACTAAAGGACCCCCCTAGGCACAGTGACCACATGTGGTAAACAGACCCACAATGTCTATATATGCCCAGTCTATATATGCCAATTGTACATATAAGTATATATGTATAGATATATTTATACATATATATTTATATATTATATATGTAATTATTATATTATATAATATATACATATTATACATATATATATTTATATATGTATAAATATATACATTTAATTATAAATCAGGAGTGCCCAACCTTCTGGCTTTCCTGGGCCACAATGGAAGAAGAACTGTCTTGGGCCACACATAAAGTACACTAATACTAATGATAGCTGATGAGCTAAACAAAGGTCCATGCATAATTCTCACAATGTTTTAAAAAAGTTTACAAATTTGTGTTGGGCTGCCTTCAAAGCCATCCTGGACTGCATGCAGCCTACAGACTGCAGGTTGGACAAGCTTGATATAAATATACATGTGTGTATATATGTATATGTATACACACACACAACTACATAAGCTTATGAAATAAGTACACAGTTGTTTCTATGAAAACAAGTTTCTATAATTTTTTAAATTTTGTAAAAGTCCTAATTATATTATAGGTGTGGGTTAGACATGTGTAAAGGATGGGGTGAAATTTTGTAAAAATCTAGGATTTAGCAACTCAGGTTGCTTCGCACACCTAAGTTCTCAATCCTTTTCTAGTAAAAACTGAAGATCAAACACAATAAATGACAGGTGAGGTTTGTGCAAGACAACAAATGATAATTCTGATCTGCAGATTCAAAGTAGAACAAAAGGTCAATAAAAGATTGGCCCACGAGATACATTTGATTTTTTTAAGTTAAAAAGAAAATGTCTAAACTATGTATTGTTTTTATGATTCTCATTTTATCCAACTTCTTTAGTTAAATGACTGCTAGCCAGTCCCAGTCCCATGAGACAAATGGTCAGGTGTCAAGTCAAGTACTGGGGACAGCGCTGCCCTGGGGAAAATAAGCTGGTGTAAAACTCAGTTGAATGAGCTCTGCACAGGCAGGGGGGCGCAGACCTCAGCAGGGTATTAAAACAGTCTTTCCTGCCATCAGTGGAAACAGAACAGTGATATAATTTGCTTAAAGACTAGGACAAATTAAGAAAAGTGACTAATTCTGAATTCTCAATTTCCAATCTAAAAGAGAAAGCCCAGGCTTCCCTGAAGGTATTCCGATGTTGACATGTTAACCTAATAAAACTCTGTTCCCACTTCCCCGAACTAAATCTGGAGGTGACGTGGAAACCCACCTGCTGTGGACAAAAGCATGGTGACTGTGACTGCCTGTGCCTGACTTAGGACAGTTGGTTAGCTACACCTGATGCAAAGACGGTTCCAAGTGGAAAAACCACCCGCTTCGCTTGGTGAGCATCTGGGAACAGGAGTAAAGTAAACCAGAGGAAATCGAAATTAAATTTTTCTGCCTTCATTTGTGCCCAAAGGCTGCAAAGCTTTGGCCTATTGGACCATTACAAGATTAATTTACCCAGGGGCAGGGCTGAGCCCCTCCCCATTCCAGAGACACTGTCACCTCCTCTTGGCATATCAACAATGACACCATTTTAATAACGAAGCAGCATTGACTTCAAAGAGATAACTACTTGCCTAAAACAAAGCAAGGAGGGGAGGTGGTTGGAAAACAAAAGTGGGGCTAATACTTCATTTTCCTTATTCTAAATTAAACTGTAGAGGTGGATCTATGTCAGTTGCTTTGTTCTGTTTGGTGACCAAAAGTTAGAAAGCAGCTTCCTCCTATAAAATATGAGACCAGGAAGTATGCAGACATCCCATGACCGAAGAGAGGCATTTCGCTGCACACCTCTCAGAACGGGGTGCTCACCACCCCCGCCCCCGGGACAGCTGGCTCCCCCAGGGCTGCCCGCTCTGGGGAGGAAGCGCTTGAGGCCCCAAGGTGGTCCCTGTCCCTTTCACATCCAGACTCACTTCTAGGGCTCCACAGGGTCACTACTAACCAGCACCTACAACCTGCCACACTATCCGCCAGCCATCAGCCAACCTCTCAGAAGGGTCTGCCTGGGAAAGAGAACAGCACAATGAACAGCTCTCCCATTCACTCCCCTGCCCCACCCACCCCCTCCGACACACCCCCAACACTTGACCCCACGACCACACATACACACGTCTGTCATCCAGCTTCAGCTGGTTTTAACCTGTGTCTGCCTCTGCATCCTATCCTGGAGGAAGGGGTCAAGTTTGAAAAAGACCTTAAAATATGACAAGTGACCCCCACCCCATCCATCCCCACTCAGAAATCACTGAGCATGTTCTTGCCCCAGACTCCACAGCCCTATCACTACTTGAAGCGACACCACCCACTTCCACCCCCACTGGGCCGCCCCCACTGACTGCAGGACCCACATCTATCATGGGTCCATAGCCTCTGGCTGTTTGTCTTCACCCTCCACACCACCAGCACAAAGGTCACACCAAGGTCATCCTGGCTGAGCCTTGGGGTCTGGCCCACTGTAAATGTCCAGAGTCAGGGAGCTTGAGCTTCAATATCAAAATCGATAACTTTGCTCTGTAGTCCAGGTCAAGCAACCTGAAGTTGATTTCCTTTTTTCTGGAATTAATACAGAAAAAGCAAGCATTAGACAAAGGAGAAACATGAAAGGGAAGACCAGAAGCTACACTGGGAGACTGAAAAGAGGGAAATGATAGCCAGCAAGAGAGAACTTGCCCAGTGGAAAAGCAAAAGCGATCCAAACTAAGCAAACGACGCAGCCGATGCCAGCCACAGCTCGGCCGCAGCGTGGTCGGCAAGCCTGGCCTGCGTCCCAGCTATTCAGGACAGAGCAAGGGCCACCCAACCGAACATCACAAGTATAAATCAAGAGCAGCACTCATCTGGTTAAATGAAATGAAAAAGAATGACCCCAGTGGCCCTCTCCCCTTTCCAGCGGTGCTGCCCACCAGGCTAGCTTGGATTCCCAGGGCATCTGGGATCTCAAACCTCAACTTTCGTTCACGGGTTCATCAGAGCCTTGCAGGGCCCCACACTGACAGGGCAGGAGACAGACAGGCCTCTGGCTCCAGAGGTGGTGACAGTCTAACAGAGGGATGGAGCTAACACACGCTGAGATCGTGTGAGGGCAAGATGACTTCAGACACAGTGGAGACCGCAGGACAGGGAGCACCATTAGACTGAGTGCCAGGGAAGGGCCGCCACGGACACAGCTTCAGTGCTGTGACCTGAATGATGAGAAGCAGCCGGCCTAGCGCGGGACAGTCCTGAAAGTGGGAACCGCGTGTACAAAAACCCTAAGAGCGTTGCTGCTGCTTCAGACATTTGCCTCTCTACAAACTAAGCTCTATCCTTTTCAATCCATTCCAGAAAACCTTTCTGAAACCCAGATCTGGTCTCACCTTACCCTTCTGCTTAAAAACCTTTCTTGACTCCCACTGCCTAAGTCCCTGTGAACCAAACTTCTTGAGTGAGTTTCACTGTACGTAAATGATACACACACAGAGATACACACATTTCTACTTCCTTTATGAAGCCCTCCCTGACCACCAACCCCTGGCTGCACCCACAGCACTCTCCTTCATACCATTCTGACAGCTGTGGAGTCCACCACCACCTCGACCCTTGGTTAATGGGACAAGACATTTCCTGGGACTGAGGTGTGTCCGTGTCTCTACCCTAAACAAAGACCAGGATGAAGCTGTGCACATTGCAACATTCAGACAAACACAGGACGGACATCACCATGGACACCCCAATGCAGAGCTGGATGTGAGCGGAGGCCAAGTGCTCAACCTGGCACTTGGTACAGGGGAAAGACCAAGAGAGACAGACCCGGCTTCAAATGCCAGCTCTGCATGCTCAAACTGTGTAACCCTGAACAAGTGTCTTTACTTCTCTGAGCCTCTGTTTCCTCTATATGTAGAAAGGTGGTGACAGTGTTAGATTGCAGCACTATGCTGGGAAATGGATGTCATGTATGCTGGGTACCTGCCACATGGTAAGTGCCAGAACTCTGATCTGGCTATCGTACAAAATCTTTTATGATTTTGTAACAAAATATTTTATATAGATTACTACCTCATAAAAAGGGGGCATTATTAGAAAATCATAAAAGATTTGATATAGATTACCAGCTCATAAAAAAGGGGGCATTATTACAAAATCATAAGCATGTATGGTTATGATTTTGTAATAAAATCATAACTCAGGTCTGGGCATTACTTCTGCCAGACCCTGTATTTTTAAATGGCTCTCTGTACTAAACACAGTTTTGTTAACACTTCTCGCCAAACTTGCTTCTCTTTCAAAAAGACACACCAAACTACATTTGATTTATTCTAATCCATGCTGGCCCCAACATTCCAAAGCAACATTTTTAAAAACTCAAATTATTTATTAGTCTATCATAACAATTACAATGGCATCCCATACACTGGGGGAGAGGGGAATGTAGAAACTTAAATCTGCAATCTAAAAGATAGTCTTAGTATGTTTTTTTTAACACAATAGAAAATCCATTCTTATAAAGGAAAAAAGATCTATGTAAGCCTCACTCAAGATTTAAAGGAATCAGTAAAAGCAGCTTTTTAATTACAATACCATTGCTTGCCCCGTGAAGCCTGGGGTGCCTGGAGTCACAGATGAACACAAACCAACACCTGGAGAACTGAGGGCCCTTGTCTTATCCCTGCCACATTTCGTTCATCCCACAAATGTCGGCCTGTCTGCCAGATGCCAACACAGACTAAGAACCATGGATTCCAACACAAGAGGCAGTCCCTGACTGCCACCTCATCCAGCTCCCGGCCAGCCCAGGGGAGCCAAACAGCAGGTAGTCAGCTAATCACACTTTATGTGAGAAGCACTGGGACAGATGTGGACCTTGTACTCTGCAGGCTCAGGGACAAGATGCTGTGGGGGAAGGAGGGCACAGGGGTGAAACCAGAGTTGTGTTTTAAAGGCTGAGGGTAAGTTCAGCAAGCAAAGATGGGAAGAAAGGGCATTTACAGCCGAGGCACAGGAAAGCACATTGGAGGAGGAAAAAATGTAGGTGTAGCAAAGGGTGAGACTGAAGAGGTAAGCAGGGGCCAGATCACAAGTTGGAATTTTACTGTGATGGCAACAGGGCACCAGTAATAATTTTTATCAGCTCAAACAGCCCGACTGCTCCCCACTACCGATAAGAAAATGAAGTCTCAGAAGACAGTCACCTAAACACTCCTCCTACTCTGTCTGGTTCATAAGAGTTCATGAAAAATGTTAAACCAAATCCCTCCTCCAACAGTCAGTAATGGAAAGCATGACCCAAAGACTTCTTACATCTGGCCTTCTCTGTGCCTCGGTTTCCCCATCTGTAAAATGGGCTGTAGCCAAGCCACAGGTTGTTGTGAAGACTGAGGGTAACACATGCAAAGGGCTCAGAGCCCAGGAAAAGTTCCACTGCTGTTAGGTTCTAGTGACGGTACTAATAGCTACAGTTCTAGCAGCACCAGCAGGAGTCAAGCCCAGTGGCCCTAGATCCAAAAGCAGACGAGGACCAACTGCCTGTGAGAGATTGCCGCAGAGTGGTGCAAAGGCCGAGCTGCTCCAACCCCTTTGTGACTAAAGGAAAAGAAAGAACGAATGCCCATTCCCTGTACACATGGTCACCAAGCTGGGCTGACAGGGACCAGGAGCCCAGAGTGGAGCCACGTTCCCTCAGTCTGAGGGCAGGTCACACCGCTGCCCGCCCACACAGAGGGGAAGGGCCCCTCCCACCTTTCTCAGTGGCCACCACACCCCAAGTTTGGGCGCACCCCACCCACCCAAGCACAGAAGGCTTACTGTCCCCTCACTTCTCTGTACCTGGCAGGCCTCCACAGTCACCTCTGGAAATGAGGCACTGCCCAGAACCCACCCACCAGAAAGTTCTGAAAGGCCCAGAGTAAAGGGACAGGCCATGTGGAACCCCAGCAGGCATCTCCCAATCCCTTTCTTAGCCGTGACTCAGTGACAGCACCTCTGCCATTGAGAGGCTTACGACACACATGAAATACAGAAAAGGCCGGACTGTGTGAAGTTGGTGACAACAGAAGAGATCTGTGCGCCTAGAACTGTCATTCCAGACCTCTGCATTTCACTAACTAAAAAAGTTCCCCCCAAATTTGGGGGACTTTTCAACCAATAATGCTGAAACAACTGGATATCCATAGGCAAAAAATAATAATAATAAGTAAACTTCAATCCGCACCTTATACCATACACAAAAAAATAACTCAAAATGCATTATAGATTTAAATGTAAAGCTTAAAGCTATAATAATTCTACAAGAAAACATTTGTGACCTTGGATTAAGCAAAGGTCTTTAGCTATGACAACCAACGAAAAAAGCACAAACCATAGAAAAACAAACTGACCATCAAATTTTTTTAACTTCTCTTCAAAGACCAGTGTTAAGGGAATGAAAAGACAAGCTACAGACTGGGAGGAAAGATCTGCAAATCACACATTTGAGAAAGGACTTAGATCTGGAATATATAAAGAAATCTCAGGGGGTTCCCTGGTGGTGTAATGGCTTAAGGCTTTGGTGCTCTCAACGCCGCAGCCTGGGTTCGATTCCCAGCCAGGGAACCACAAAAAAAAAAAAAAAAAAGAAAAGGAATCTGAAAACTAAGTACAGACGGTCCTTGACACGATGGTTCAACTTACCATTCTTTGACTTTATAATGGTGTGAAGGTGACAGGCATGTAATAGAAACCGTCCCTCAAATGATGAATTTTGGTCTTTTTCCCGGGCTAGTGATACCCCCTAGTGATGCTGGGCAGTGGCAGCGAGCCGCCGCCCCCACTCGCCCAGGGGATCGTGAGGGTACACAACTGATGCTCTACGGCAAGCTTGTCCAACCCACGGCCCGTGGGCCACACATAGCCCAGTACAAATTCTTAAATTTTAAAACACTCCAAGATTTTTTTGCAACCATTTTTTAGCTCATCAGCTATCATTCGTGTTAGTGTATTTTATGTGTGGCCCACGGAAGCCAAAAGGTTGGACATCACTGCTCTACAGCATACTCATTGTGTTAGGGCACTCTGCCCAACCATAAGCTACTGTTAAGTGTTCTGAGTGCATTTAAGGTAGGCTAGGCAGGTCAAGCTTTGATTTTCAGTAGGTTAGGTGTATTAAATGCATCTTCGACTTAGGATATTTTCAACTTATGATGGGTTTACTGGAACGTAACCCCATGGTAAGTCAGGGAGTATCTGTAATAAAATAAACAACCCAATTGTTTTAAATGGGCAAATGATCTGAATAGATAGCTCACCAAAGAAGATACACAGACAACAAATAAGCACATGAAAGGATGCTCAACATCATTAGTCATGAAGGAAATGCAAATTAAAACCACAATGAGACACCATTACAGACCGACCAGAATGGCAAAAATGAAAAACACTGACCTTCGCAAGTACTGGTGAGGACGCAGAGGAACTGGACTTGCACACTGCCGGTGGGAATGGCAGACGGGGCCGCACTCCCGTTAACTGAACACGACCATGTCACGCAGTCATTCCACCCCAGTGTTCACTCAACAGCAGTGAAAGCATGTGTCTGCACATAGACCTGCATGCAGATGTTCTCAGCAGCTTTATCTGTAACAGCCCCAAACTACAAACAGCCCAAATGTCCATCAGCAGGTGAACGGACAGACAGATTTGTGTGTCTCTGTGTGTGTGGCACACCCATACTCTGGATTAAAGAGAACGAAATACTGGTATATGCCACAGCATGCCTGGATAAATGTCAAATTGATATTGCTCAGTGAAAAAGCCAGACCAAGAAAACTATGTACTGCATGATTCCATTTACGTACAATCCTAAAAAATGCAAACTCATCTCCAAGGACAGAAGGCAGACGTGGCCTGGGAATGAGGAGGGGCAGGGCAGGGTGTAAAGGAGCCGGGAAACTATGGGCATGATCCATGTGCACGTTTATTATCTTGACTGTGGTGATGGTTTAATGGGCGTAGTCATATGATAAAGCTTATCAAATTGTACATTTTAAATATGTGCAAATTAGTGTCGGTTAATTACATTCAATAAACTTTAAAATTTTGGAGGAAAATTATATAAGGCCACTTACTTTTTATTTTGTCAAGTAAGAATACTCTTTAAAAACTACCAGCTCTTATTACCAACACTACAAGGACATTTTAAAACTAGAAGATACAAAGGTCACAATTTTATACTAAAAGAGAGTCCTTCCCAAGAAAAGGCAGTTTTTAACCATAACAAAAATTACACTGTCCTCATTTTTCTCATACTGGTGAGAGCACCATTTCAGACCAGCTTTGTGACCCTTTGGGCCGGGGACACCGCTGAAGGGTCCACAGTCCACAGGCACTTCCCCTGCTGTCCCACCTCCAACCTGGCAGTTACTCCTGGAGAGGCGGCACCCGAGCTCCAGTGGCATCCGGAACAGTCAGTCACGTGTACTGTGGGACACTGCCACTGTGGCAGTGGCCCGAGACACCATGTCCCTCCCCTCCTGAAGGACAGGAAGTCACAAGAAGAATGTGCCTGGAGCACTGCTCCGCCTCTGAAGAAGTGACCTGAAGAGCTATTGACCTTGGAGCCAGAGGATCTGCGCTTTGCTGCAGAAAAAGTTTCCTATGTCAACGCTAAAACTGTCCACTGGGAACCTTCCAGGTAAAAGTCCATGGAGCTAAAGCGGAAATAAAATGTGAGCTCTAAAAAAGACCAGGAGATAGACTGGAGTCCTTGTCATATTGTGCCAGGTGCTAACAAAATCCAAAAAGACTGTATCAGCCAAGCCCTAGGAGACTGGGTAAAAAGGCACAGTGAATGAAGTCCTCCTCCCGTGTGGCTGCTTTAAGTGCTGAGACAGCTGAGCAGGGGCCAGGCCTGCTCTGGAACCCACACCCCCAGCCCCAGGTGTCAGACAGGCAGGGACACCTCCCAGCTCGGCAGGGAGCCAGAGCAGGGGCGAGGGCAGGGGGTCAGCACACTCAGTAAGTAAGCTTGGACTCGATTACTCTAAGAACTCAAGTACACAATCCCGAGCCGCGCCCTGCACAAGGCCCCCACGTGCACTCATGGGGACACCCCAGCCTGCACACCCAAGCTCCATCCACACACACACCCCACCAGCTGGCCACCTCTCAGCCTGAGGCACGTGCACACGGTGACACACAGCCAGGGAAGAGGCTCACACAGGTCTGCTAAGTGGGCCAGGGGTTACTAAGACAGGGAATTCCAGGGTCTCTGTCCTCGTGCAGGGCCCAATGTGGGAGGCACAGGCTTCAGGTAGGCACAACCTGAGCTCTCAGATTTGTCGTCCCATAGGGAGAGTCACATTGGAAGAGGGTTTAGGGTGGGAGTCCCATGTGGCACATCCACCCTAATGCCATAGCCCTGCAGCCAGGGAAAGAAGTCACACAGCTGCCTCCCCACCCACTTCACTCAGAAACCTTACAGGTGCTCTCTGGTCTGCCACTCCACTCCCCACCCCCAACTTCCATCTTACTAGGCATCAAACGTGGAACCCCTGCAACCCTGCCTCACCCTTCAGACCAGAAACTCCATTGAGAACTCCCAGACTCTCTCAGGACTTGACTTCCAATAATGGTCCCTTGGTCACATAACAAAGGAGAACTCTCCCTCTCAGCCTAGGGTCTCTCCAGACCCAACAGCCCAGGAAGAATGGGTGCACGCAGCAGCATCCAAGCAATGCTGAGCCCAACACAGGGCACCCACTCCTGCACATGGGCGGGGGCAGCAGAGAAACTTACCCCGGCACTGAGTCACATTTCCAAACAAAAGTGCAGTTTTGCCTTTTACATGAAGTTGTGGCAAGCCTTAGACAGAAACAGAGCTATAAAGTTCTTAAATGTAAGTATTTAAGCAACTGGCAGCTGTCCATGCCAGGAGGATGCCAGCTTGCAAACTCCATGTCAGGGCCTGAGTCAAGATCACAAGTGCTGGTTCATTGCACCCTCTACAGAGGACACGAGGCTTTTCAAACCAACTCATCCGGAAGTTACTCTGCCCATTGGGCAGTGCCTGAAGAGTTAAAGTGAGGAGACAACTGTCTGGTGTGGGGGAAAGTGTGCACATACATCTCAGCCAAGTACTAAATGATGCCATTTACGAGGCAGTGGTTTGGGACAAGGATGGAGCATGCGACGCTGCTAACAGTCAGTACGTGTATTTGGTCCCATAACTAGGCCTGAAAGCATGTCTCACTCATGTTTGTGTCCTTCAGAAGGTAGTGCGCTGTGACCATCATGTACAGGTTAAACTTCTGACTGCTAGAGCAACCAGTCAGAGGATGGAGACAGTCACACTTAATTTCTTGTTGGCATTTCTGATGATGTCCTCAGGCCCGACCTGCTGAAGTCCTCACCCGCAAGCGGTACACTGACCAGAAGTCTAGCTATGAGGCCTGTCACTGCACTGCTCCAGCCACTTTTCCACCTGCACAACCACGTTCTCAGAAGGACAAGTGTAAACATGCATGGAAAAGTAGGGCACCTGGCACAAAATAAGCCTCGGTAAATACTGAATTTTTAAAAATTCTCATGATAATTATCACCTTCAAGAAGGTGAAAGCCTGAAAGAACTGAGAGGGTGACGGAGCCCAACCCCCAGCAGGTGAGTGAGGCCCAGAAGCTCTGGCCCACTGGGGCTGGCGTCCTCTCCACGCTGGGACAGGGTGTCCAACCACACTCTTGTCGACCCCCCGACTCTCCCACTAGAAAGTCAGGTCCTAGTCTCCTGCGTCCCCGCTACAACCTCACCACCTAGGACCGTGCCTGGCACATAATATTCAAATACCATTGAAAAAGTGAATGCGGATTTATGAACTGTCAGAGTTGCATGAAAAAATGTTTGCATCCATTTTGGCGGGAGATAATCTATTTTCATGACATTCTGAAGGAGATCTGAGACCCAAATACTGGTCAAGAAACACTGCAGGATGGGAGGGGAAGCTAAACATAAGGTGATGGAAAGAGAAGTCACATTAGGTGGTGAACTTATTATACAATAAGGTGACAATGCACTGTAGAATTGTATGCCTGAAACCTATGTAATCCTTGCTAACAGATGTCACCCCAATAAGTCTAACAATAAAAATGAATAAGAAAATTAAAAATAAATAAATAAATAAAAATTTAAAAATTAAAAAAAATTAAAAAAAGAAACACTGCAGGGTTCTATCCATGTGCCTCAGAACACCAATGATCGAGGTTAGGTGAGGAGGGCAGTGAAGTTACAGAGCAAAATCTAACAAAGAGGAGAGCCTTCCTAGAAAAGAGAAGGTTCTGGGGGGCCTGGCCTTCACGGGATCACCGGCCTAGCCTGGAGAGGGCCCAGCCTTTAAGTCTGCAGTTTCAATTCAGGAATGCACTTTCCAGTAGAGCCCCAGGTGAAAGAGGGAGCAGGATGTGCTGAATTAAAACAAAACAAAATTACTCTGTACAAGGAAGGGCGCCTAGGAGAGACAGGTGAAGGCACACCAGAATCAATGCTTCCAGAGACCTGAGGGAGCCAGCAGAATCCCTCCCAGGCCCCTCAGACCTGAGCACCTTCTGGGTGCACGGGACATGAACCTGGTACGGGTCTGAGCTCCCAGCCTTGCTCCCAGGTCACAACCCAGCCCAGCCATGCTGGGGACTCCACCTCCTCACCGTGCCCTGATCTGGGAGCCATGCAGATGCCCGGCAGACAGAAGGACGTGCAGCAAAATTCCGGGCACTGAACTCTCCTCACAAAAAAAAAAAGACACTTTTTACGATCAACAAGGTCCCTAGTTCCCTAGATGAGAGTGCTTCCAGCAATGACTGAGGAGATCAAGATGACAAAAGGCTAACTATGAACAAAAGTTTTAAAATAGCACAGAGCCCTGAGTGAGCAGTCCCTTGGCAATCACACCCCAACATCCTAGAGAACCAGGGTCCCCGTGGGGGACCACAATGCACTGAAGGCAGGTGTGGTCTCAAGAGTCACTAAGCTTCTGTGAGCCTGTTTTGTCACCTGCAAAGTGGGAATCAAAGAGGCACATGACAGGATGGCTGGGAGGCTCAGAGGCACGCCGACGGCTGTAGTAAATGGCCTCCCTAGGGGCAGCACTGTCCCAAGTGTGGTAACCAGTCCTCAAAACAATCCTTACCCCCATTTTAGAGGTGAGGAAACTGAGGCGCAACACGCTGTAGACACTGGCCCAGGGTCCCACAAGGAACCGCAGGGAGCCGAGCCCCCGCGGTGTGCCTGCAGGGCTCCCTCCTTACTATCAGCTCCTGCTGCTCCTGCAGCACGGGGGGGGGGGGGGGGGGGGGGGGGGGCACTTCAGACCTCGCAAGAGCAAAAAGGAAAGAAACCCAAAAGGAAATAAAAGCAGCATTAAGATAAAACCATGACAGATAAGTCTGGAATTTACAAACTACTTCAGTCGGTTTCATCGAAGGACACACACTACAGCACACCAGTGACCCCATCACACTGATTTTTTTCCGTGACCCGTGCGGGGGGAAGGCCCAGGGGAGACCAAGCACCTGTGCCCCTGGGGCTGGGCAGTTACCACCCAGATCGGTTGAGAAGCTGTAAGGATGACTTGGGGCCTCTGTCCGGGGGCCCCTGCCAGAGCCTTCACCACGCACACAACCAACTGCTCAGCCAGTTGCCTAGGCAACAGCCAACCCAGACTTGTTTAGGCATCTGTGGAAACCAGGGCAAAGTACAATTTCCATGCTTGTGACAAAAACACAGCCTGTCAAGCACAGAGCAAAACGTTACTCTACAATTTGGATTTATTGACAGAACAAACACGAGTGAAGAGGAGAAGCAGGAAGTGAGGCAGCGCCCTGACGAGCCGATGCCCACAGCGCTGGCACCAAACCCCACCTGAGTCTGAGAAACAAAACTCTCTTACACTTCTGTGTGGTCTGTAATTATTTCCTCTTATTTCTACCTTAGTATGCAGTAACGTCTTTGGTTTGGTTTGGTTCTGAACATCAGTCCTAGGACAAGGGAAACTAGGAAAAGAGTTTTTGTCTATGGTGAGGCCAGAGAACTAAAGGGGAAGCAGCTCCCATTGGGGGTGGCTGGGTGGGGTGGCATAAAGGAGAAACAGCTGGAATCTGAGGGCAGGACCACTGCTCCCCACCCAGAGCCCCTCCTTGTCCCTGCTAAGCACGGTTTCCTTTGCAGACCCTG
This sequence comes from Lyroderma lyra, assembly GCA_004026885.1. NCBI lineage: Eukaryota > Metazoa > Chordata > Mammalia > Chiroptera > Megadermatidae > Lyroderma > Lyroderma lyra. The sequence continues at coordinate 5,224 of PVJL010003693.1, read as the reverse complement.
GAGAATGAGCTACCAGGAGAACAGGACTCTCTGAGGGTGAACACCTAAGGGACAGTGGAAGGTGAAAAAGTAAAACAACCTATGGTGAAGGGACACAGTGAAAGACACAATGACTTCAGAACAGTAAAACAAAAATGCCAACAAAAAACAAGGGAGAGTAAACACCAACACTATAACCTCCCAGTATGTTCTTTGAAACATTAACCTAGCCATGAGCAGAGTGAAGACCTTCCGTGACAGCAGCATCTATCTGCAAGGTAGGTACTCAGGCAAAATGCGAAGGATCCCAAGAGCCCCCGTGCTGACACACGAATGACGTGTGAAACAACCTTGCACAATCTTTCCCAAAATGCAGATTGGAAGTGAAGAAAGCAAGAACACGTTCTAAGAGATACTGTGGTTCAGAGGACAAGGTGACACACAGACACAAACGTTTACAACCCTGGGAACGGAGAACCTCAGCTCAGGTGATTAATAAATGAAGTAGGAAGGATTTCTACAAAGACTGTTTCTTGTTTATAAAAGTAAAGCATCTAATTCAAGTAAAATGATATCCAGAAACTTAGGAAGAAAATGTGACTCATGTAAGAAACTCGCACAAAAGTTTTTTATCTCACAGATACTTGGAAGTTTTAAAGGCCAAGGTATCTTGAAGAGAAAGCGTATCAACATTTTCACTTGTAAATATCAGAAAAATAAACCCACAAGCAACAGAGCACATTTTCAAAACCCTCTAAAATGTGCAGCTCCTTTAATCCAACACCTCTATTTCTGAGAATTTATCCCCAGGACCTAGTTACACAAATGAGAAAAGAAAAATGAAATCGTAAACTGCAAATTCATCCACAATAGAAGAAAAAGTGGAAATAACCTAAAATGTCCAGCATTAGGGGAATGTTTTAATCTTATTACAGAATTATGCAACTACTATGTCTCTTTAAAGACAATGATAAAAACATTTGATAAAATATTTAAGGAAATCTGAGTAAGACAATGGAGCCAGGTGTGTGGTCAGTGCAGGCTTCAAAGCCTCGCCCCTGGCTTTAACAACCTGGGTGACCTTGGACCTCCCTGCCTACAGCATCATGTTCAAACTGTAACCTCAGGGGTGGACAGAGGTTAACGCACCTCTGACTTCTTCTGAAGCTTGGAACAAAGTAGGCAGTTAATAAGTAGCGACTATTGCTTCTAAGGTATGTGATAAACCTCTAGGAGTGTGAAGTAAAATGCAAAGAGAGTTCTTTACTCAGAAAACTCAATTTTCTATGTTGTACCTTCAATATTTAAAAGACCTATAAGACAAGAAAGCAAAAAAAAAAAAAAAAAAAAAAGCCTTTTGGACACAAAAATGACAATTGTCATAAGAATAAAAACAAAACTCTCCTCTAATTTACCAGCGCAGACGATCTTCATTTGCTATCAGTGTCAACAAACTGTGAAGCTCTTTCACAATTTTACAAAATGGGGTGCAATATCAATTTTGCTCTACAAAAATGTAATTTCTTCTCCCTCGACTACCTGCTTTTTGGTAGCACAGGACACCTTTCAAATGCAACAGTACCCTCAGCCAGGAGCTCTGAATGCCTGGGCAGTGGCAGCAGTGGGTGGACAGGTAAACAAGTGGACAAGCTGGGACCACCCTGACCCACGCCCAGCAGCCAGGTTGTCTGGAAGCCTCTCCCTTTCTTCCCTTATATCTCTGCTCTATAAATTATTACAAACTCTCAGATTATCTTAGCCAAGTTAGTTGCAGGTATAGATCCCGTCTTAAACAAAAGACCACATAACTTGCCTTGTTCCTGTTTCTGAGAGGCGGGAAGATTAACTTTTAAAGATTCTTTTCATATTTGCAGGTGAGTGACTCAGAATTTACTTATTCAAGGCAGCAAGATAAGTGAAATGAGCCTGGCTTCGGAGTCAAGCTGAAGGTCAGCTCTGATGGCAACCCTGTGAAGGTCACGCCATCTCTCAGAACTTCGGTTCACTCACTTGAAAGTGGAGTTAGAGCTATCTTGTGCAAGAATTAAAAGAACAGGAATGTAAAGCTTCTTGTACGCTCTCTCAGAAACCCCCGAATTCAGAGATCTGTCCCAGGAACCCCACCCCTGATGTGCCCCACCCTCACTCGACCCCCTCCTTGGCACCCGCCCAGCCTCCTTAACTGATGACACCTTTGCTGGTGCTCCCTTAATGAAAACACTGCCCTGGCCACGTTAAAGGGCAGGCAGGCCAGCTCTGTCCTCCGGCAATAAGTCAGCTACAAAGCCCACTAATGGCCGCCTAGGAGGTCCTGGGGGGGGCAGGGCCTATTCTGTGGTCCCTCTGAAGACCACAACTCACAGACCTGGCCCGCTCAGCTGGCGATGATATAATTGGGTACAATGAAATACAAACGTCATTTAAAACAAGAATATGTTCACAAACTATGATTTGGGCATCACTTTATAATAATAAAATTTCATTTAATGGAATAGGAAACTTCAAAACACTAGCCTCAGTTTATTTCCTATGTTGAAGACCTCCCACAGGCCCCAGCGGGGGGGGGGGGGGGCCATAACGAGGCTCTGGGAGCTCCGGACTTGGACTGAGCCTGTGTGGGGTCTCGGCCCACCGACCTCAAAGCCACCAACTCTTCGATGCCCCTCTTTTTCTCTCTCGGAACAATGAAGAGGGGCGCAAAGGCTGCCCGGAAAACAAAATGAGGGCTATGGGAAGTTCCCGGTAAATAAACTGCAAATGCCTGCAGCCAAGCTGTTTTCGTGTATTTTTATTTTAACTACTGTGTCAAGTTATTACTTAAATATTAATTCTAAAAGTAAAAGGGCAATGGTACAGTTTGGAAAACAAGAAACTTCCCATACTTCTACAACTGTAACATTGTTGCTGTATATTATTTTAATGTATTTTACATATGTGATCAGTGCTTTTTCAAGTCTTTATACTGGTGATACAGGCTCCCTTCTGATTTGAGAGTCACTCAGCTTAGCCACAGCAACACCCCGTCCTCACGGGGTGAAGGTTTCTATAACCCACAACATGCAACTCAGGCACAGAACCACCAACCCTGAGGGAGCAAGGCCTCTGTGGGGCAGGGCTGCCTCCAAACCCCAGCGGATACGACCAGCTTCGGCCTTTGCCCCAACACAGAGGACAGAAGCGTTGAGGGGGTGAGGAGTCAGGCCTTCTGGTACCAGGATGACAGGGTATTCCACGCAGGGCAGAGGCCTTGCCCACATCAACACCCCTGACAGCATCCTGTGACCCCACATCACCAAAGGACTTTGGCTGGGGGAAAGAATAACACGTTTGAGAAGGATTTTCAACAGAATCGGATAACGTAACATCACTCTGGTCACTTTAAAGGTAGAATATTTCACTCATCAGCAAGTCCGCTTACGCAGACATTGCCCTCTGAGCAATAACACGGTTACTGAGCAGCACCAGGGACCGGTGCTGGGGTGGCAGGTCCTCCCTCAGTCATATGAGGAGGGGACTGTCAGCATCCGGTTCTGAGGTGTCGAAGCACTTGACCAAGGAAGGCCACACAGGTAACTAACGGTGGAGCAGAAAAACCCGAGGCTGTGTGACCCTGTGACCTTGTTACCTCCTTCCTGTACCTTCCTGTAACCTTACCTTTTTTCTGCTTGAAAGGCAGTGGAAGTTACATACAGGCAGCATGGATTCGTGAGTAAAGGCTGATGCCACACTCCGGAAGCCCCTTTTGTTAAAGAGTTTAGCCACTGCTTCCCAGGAACATGAAAGGCAATCCTCAAGTCTCTGAAGACACAGGTGACCTTTGTTAAAATAAGCCGCCTGTGTCACCCCTCCCTCATCGGCATCCCGGACTTCCCAGCTGAGAGCACTTCTGCACAGTTTCAACCTGCTGTGCCTACTACTCCCCTGAACTCGTCTCCAGGAGGCCCAGCCTCGAGCTCAGCGTGCCAGGCAGGTGACGCGGCCCGAAGCTGCTCACCACTCCCCTCCCCCTCCTCCCGCGGTGGCTCCCCTCCTCCCTAGCCATTTACAGCTCTGCACCTCTGCCTGGCCTCTCCTTCCAGACGTCACCACCTGGAGAGCACCTGGGGATCTGGCAAAACCATTCCAAAGTCACCTCCCTCACGGTCAGCACTCTGCAGAGTTCTGAGGGCAGTCAGACCTGCCCTCCTCAGTGCCTTCTACTTCGTACACACTCCTATTTGCTACTGTCACAAGGAAATGTGATTGCTTCTAGGCCCGCCTCCTGACTGAGCTGCCCCACCGAGTTCTAGAGTCACCTTAGCCTCGAACTCCCAGAGCTGTGATGGAGTCAGGTGGGCCCCTCTGACCCACCTGATCCACTTCCCTTGACACACATGCAACTCCCTCCAAACCCTCTCAGCCCAGAGACCGAAATTAAAATAAAAGGTGGGTTTTCCACAAAGCAGCCTCACTAAAGGCGTTCCAAGCTCACTACAGACACCTCCGCCGCTCTTGCAGCATCTAAATCACAGACGGGGGGCACTGAAAGAGAAGGGCTGACCTACGGATGCAAGTTTCCAGGTCAGAGTAAACGCTCAGAAGCCCTGACAGAGCTCACAGAGGAGGCTTTTGTAGCAGGTCTCGTGGTTCGCTGGACACCACTCCTGCACAGTGGCCCCAGCCTGGAGCTTCCACTTCATCATGGGCCTTGCCCTCTGGCAGCCTCATCTCCTGCTCAGGCTTCTACTCTGGTAGCGCCCTCCTGCTTTATGTAGAATTCAATGACTGCCTTATACCCGCACCGATTAACCTTCTCTCCAGCAGGCAATTTGCTCAGGGAGACCGACCCGTGCCATCAGGCTTCCTTCTGTAATACATGCAGTGTTAGTGCGTCTGTGCACGTCTGCCTCGTCCTCTCGGGCAGCCCAGAGAAACGCACCACAGGAGGGGCGGACAATTTCTTCCATGCCGGGACAGTGATGATATCGGCCCAGCTCCTTACTGGTATCAGATGCAACGTGATAGAAGGCGAGGAGGACATGCACATGGACACACACACACACGAGTGACACCTACACTATACCATCCTATTAGCTCCATGTCTGAGCATCTGAAATATCTTTTTGATGGATGATTCTTTTCAACAACAATAAACCATCTTATATTTATGAGGCTAAAGTTTAGTGTACTTCTGCATACATGAGTTCTTCATAAAGTTGAAACTCTGTACTGTCAATAAACGGGGGGGGGGGGGGGGGGGGGGGGG